>JARHVA010000225.1:6392500-6417500 GCA_037957365.1 Torreya grandis | reverse complement strand
GGGAGGGCCAAAAAACTATATATAGAGAGAGGGGAATTGAAAATTTCATGAATAACAAGGAAGAATTCATAGATATTCTAGACATGGAGATCATAAATATTTTAATCCAAAAACATTACCTAAAATGGAAGTGAACATGTTAGTAACAAAACCTTCTTGTAAAATATCTAAAGGGTAAGCTACATAGGCAATAAATTGAGTTTCCTCTCTAGAAATGGGCTCAATATCATAGTAACAATCATATATATCTATATGGAGTGAGTAGGTAGATAAGTTGCACTCAATCAAAGTAGACAACAATACCACCCCCACACTATATCTATTTTATATTCTCACTTACATCCACATAGCCCCCCCTCCCCTATATAAAAATAGTCTATATTTATGGGGGGCGCCCTATATACGTATCCCTATAGAATATATCTCTCCCTATATGGAATTAGGGGTTCAAGACTGGAATAGGGGGCCCTTTAACATATAAATATATAGGGCTATAGCCTTTAGATATTGAGGCCCCCTATCTCAATATGGGGACTTGATTGTTAGATAAATATCTATCAAGGGTCAATCAACAAGTGAGCATATATTATAATCCATATATGGTGATAAAATATATATCTATCTGAGGGGCCAGGGGTAGATGACCCATTATCCATTATACTATATACATAAGGTGACCCAAATATGTATGAATATCTATATATGTCTCCACCCCTATATAGGATAGGCCAATGGTCAAATATACCTAGTTGGGATTGTAGTTCAATTGGTTAGAGTACCGCCCTGTCAATGTGGAAGTTATAGGTTTGAGCCCTGTTAGTCCCAGTCTAATAAAGTGATCAATTATTCACTCGATCCCCACCCCATTATAAGAGTGAAAAAGGTAAATCTCTCCCCAAATTAGGGCTAAGGTAGGTCATCATCCCCATATAAAATATAAATACAAGCCCTCCAGAATATATATCAAGATCCTATATATGGGTGGGGTGGGGCATCCATTTTAGTGTCATACTAAATATATATAACTAACTAGACTTTAGAGAGTCTCCCTTGAACCCTCCCCCCCTATATCTCTATATGGTATTAGATACAGGGGACTGACACCACACACACACACACATACATACATAATATATTATATATATACATACTGCAAGAAAGTATAAAAAATGTCCATTTTTTAATTTCTACATGTTCATGATTACTTAGGGAAATTACACAATCCCATAGTTTCATCACTTCATTATAAAAAAAGTAATGGGATTCCAAAATTCAAAAAAAATGAGAAATCCAAATACCTATTATTCAACCATAACCATAATTTCATCATTTTTACTTTCTTCTATAACATGAATTATAGGGTTATGAGCCATGTAATTGGTGTATTTTGAACCCCTAAAAATCTATATTTGAGCCTCCCATTGCTAAAATTATTTATCCATGCTTTGTATATTTTCATACTAAAGAAATAAGAAATGTTATGCATTTATTATCTATGTTTATACGAATGAAATATTTTTTCTTTGTGATTAATATTCATTATGGCTATCTTTGCTATGTTGGTTTATTTCTAATTTATATGTTCGAGAAATGTGAGTAAATAGAACTAGCACACAATAATTCTTGGTAGTTATAGCCCATAGTAATCTGGGTAGTGACAACTCATAACAACTATGTAGAGTTCTATATAGAGACACCTCATAGCAACTAAGTGATGAGCTTGTATCTACTTTGAGACTGCCAAGTTGAATTTGTAGTAACTACCAACGGCTTGTCTTGACTTGTAGTAGTTATAATGGTATCTGAGTCTATTACCCATGATAGAAGAAGTTGGAGAATGGATCTTTCAAGTCAAAATTTGATGTCTATCATTGAATGAAGTTGGTAATGTATATTCCTTATTAGACCAAACTTATATTATTATTATCTCTCAAAAATAATTTCCCATGTTTTATTTTCCTATATCTATTACTATCAACATTCTCCTAGATTAAACTTGTTCCTAATTCTATTTTATATTCTTAGAATTTATTATTAGGCAATAAAAAATGACCACCTCTATAATGTAGCAAGGACTTAGGCCATAAATAATGGATTAATATTAAATTTATGTGTGAATAAAAGAATATTATCAAAGAGTTATCTTTGTAATCATTTTTTTATCAAGATTTAATTTCTATAGGATTATGAATGAAATCAATATTTTGAAATAAAAGTGTTAAAACTTAAGAGGATTGGAACTCAAATTCAAGTGAGGAGGGCCCTCTCAGGAGGATTTATAGTGAATATCCTTTCTTGTTATATTAGTCAATAAATTTGGTGTGCAAGTATTTATGTATATCCTTTGAATTCTACATATGTGTGAGTTAAGTATTGTAATTAATTCCTACATTGTTTAAATAAGCCTAAATGATTGTTACTTTATTAGAGGAATTTTCCACAACATTCAATTCATTTATTTATTGTAAGTGTGATTTACTTCCAAGTACTTTCAATTCATGTAATTTCCTTTATGCAAGTGTGTTCCTATCTGAAATTAATACAATTCAAAAAGTGAGTAAGTGTTTCACTTACATTTCCAACATATTTTCAAAGCTAAACACACCCTTCATTGACATTGTTTAAATAAGTATGAATGATTATTAATTTACTAGAGGAACCTTCCACAACATTCAATTCAATTCATTTATTTCCTGGAAGTTTGATTTAGTTTCATGTAATTTACTTTATACAAGTGTGTTCCAATCTATAACTAATACAATTCAATAAGTGAGTAAGTGTTATGCATATATTTCCAAAATCTTGTCAAATCTAAACACACCCTCATTTGATAATTATTGAATTAGTTTGTTTTATAAACCAAGTGATTGCCCCATCTTGAAAATTAGGTTGTACATTTAGAGATTGGTCCGCACTAGTTTAATTGGTGTTTAAAATTATGCTCATCATTTTGGCACTATTATCAAGGAAGGTGTCACAATACTTGTATCTCCAATATTGATAAATCAGATTTGCTTTATAAATCTTTAAGGTGTTTTTATAATAATTTACTCATTTCTTAATTACATTTCCTAATTTCTAGACATAAGATTCATTTATACAAACTAGATGAGTGAAAAATCAAAAAACACATGTTATACTAACATTATGCAAGGCAAGGTAGGTAAAAAATATATAAATAAGTTGGTTAATTTTTATGCATTAGGAACAAGACTACCTATGTATACTTTTTAATAAGAAGTTGATTTTTTATACACAAGTAGAGTTACAACCTGGAGTAATTGAATATTATGAGGAAAAAACTAAATACAATCCACATTGCTCATTTTAAGAGCTATGGATGTAAGCGTTCTTGACTGGATTGGTACCACAAGCTGAGAATCAAGAGGAATGGGATTTTCATACCCATGAGAAGGACCCTTATACACCATTTTTTTAGGGTTATAACTTGTCCATCTCATACTCAAGAATATGGCATTTAGATCTCTCTATCCTCACCCAAAAATATTACCAAGAGAGAATTTAAAACCATTTTACCTCCTAAGAGGAATGCCAAATTTGTAAAATCTAGTGAATTAGTCAAGATCTTTATTAGACAACTAAAAAAATACTCAATAAATTCCACTCGTTCACCCCCATTTATGAGACACTCTTTTCCCTTATAAAATCTCAAACTTCCCATTTACTACTCACTAAGGATTATAAATATTGACAAAGAAATTGAAGAGTGGGTGAGAAAACCTTCTATTCTGCGTGTAGTGAGGACATTAATAGAGGACCATCAAGAAGATAATACTGATAGTGAGTCTACTACCTTTGAATTTCCCATCCACACCCCTTGGGTTAATGCACCTATGAATAATATCTCTCATTCTACCATTCCTACTTTTAAGGGAAAGGAAAGTGGGGATCTAAATACATTCCTCTTTGATTTTGATTTCTTATGCCAAAACTATGATTATAATAAAGAATCTCAAAAGATGAATTTGTTTCTAACAAAACTAAAGGATGTAACCCTTATATGGTTTATGAGACTAGGGAAAGATGTAATTTTGACATGGGAGGAAATTGAGGAGATGTTTATCTCAAAATATGCAGATTATTGTCAAGGAAGGAACTATAGGAGGGATCAAATCTTCAAGATGGAGCAAGAGGATGATGAATAACTACAATAATACATGGAACAGTTTATGTTCAACCTATAAAAATCTAAGCAAACTACAATGGACATAGAATCCATTAAGGTAATATTCTTTAAATGAGTTAGATAAGATTGATTAGAGGCATTGGACTTGATGAATGGAGGATATGTCTCAATTTTATAATTTGATGAGATAACACTTCTATACAAGATTTTCTCAAGGACAATAATGAACAAAACCTGCAGCAACAAGATACTTCATTCATGAGTTGTAAATTGACTCTAAAAATGTAATTAAGTAATTTTTTGCAAATATGAAGTAGGATATCATTATAAATATGGATACTTAGTTGGATATGTTGCATAAAAGAAATAACAAAAGAATAAATAGATTAAGCCTTGATGTTTTATTATCTAGACTATCATAAGAAGAAAGTAGATTGAATATTTCAGGATGTAAGAGTGAAAGTGACTAGAAAAACAATAGAGGATCCTAATATATTAAAATTACATGCATTTGGTGGAGAAGGAGATCATATTTTATACATATAAAAAAGAATACAATGGCCACATAGGCCTAACAATTGTGATATGCCACCAAACCTTGCATTTTCATATTATTAATTTTTATTTATTCCTAATTATGGACCAAGTTATTGACAAACATGAAACCCCAAAACTATAATTGATCAAAACTAAATCTCCTATCCCTAATTAGTTGGTATCCACCCCAAGATTAGCCTTGGTCACCCTAAAATTAGAAAACACAACCCTCACAAAACCATCTTTGGTAAACTCAAAATCATAATCAATAATGATTTCATCCCTTAAAACCATGCCATCAATCATGGAGGAGTAACTAAGCCTGGTTCAACTAAAATGTTGGATACTATCTAACTACAACAATTGTAACTGTAATCACCAAAAACTGGTAATTAGATGTTAAGAGTGTCGCTTGAGTTGCCCTATCCCTAGGCTTGTCATAGACCTATTATAGATCCTTAGATTTGAATTTCCATCCATTTAGTAGACCACAATCAACAATAGCTAGTGAAGACACACTCCCTAAACTATCACCTCTAACCCCAATCCAAATTTATTAGCAATCTACCAAAGGTACATTAGCACCACATTTGGGACACTACATCTACATGACACTAGTGACCCCAATTAGGTGCTACTATCTTTAGCCATAACTCTTCCCAATGGATACTTTTCGAAATGTGTGCCCCTCCTAAGGTCAACCTAAGATCATTTTCTTATTTGCACAAGCAACAACACCCTATAAATATAAATCTAATCCACTTGTATTCACTAGATGGAAAATAGATGCAAAATATATTCAAACCTAATACAAAGTTGTGCAAAATCAAGGTGCAATATCCCTATTCGACCCTAATTTCTACATACTACCATCTACAACAACATTAAGTCTAGTTTTGAAGCATTTCAAAGATCAAACACATTCAAGAAATCCAAGGCCAGTCTCACATACATCAAGAAATAGGTGGGATAACTACATCATATTTGATCCCTCTTCAGAGTATTGGTATGTAGGCAACTCTCTATATAGAGGAGTGTTGAGGATGTCTAGTCCATCCTCATATCACACTCAAGTCTAGTCCATCCTAATAAGACTAGGGTATGCACATAAAATCAAGATTACTAGGTATAATACATAGTTATAAGCTTTAATCATGCAAGAATAGTACATATAGACATAGGCACAAGTGATACCCTAAAATAGTAATAATACCATAAAGAGGACATTGTCACCACATTGAGGGCACTACACATGGATGGCACTAAAGTCCAAACTGGGCATTACTATCTAGTGAATAGATTAATATCAAGATCTTTCTTGCAACACTTATAACTACTCAAATCTCAAGTTTCAAAACCCATATCATCTGCAGTAGTATATTTTCAACTAAGTTTATATTTCTCTTTATTTATTGGCATTATTAGAAAGTCAATCAAGGTCAAATTAATTTATAAATCATTAAGTTAATTATCACAATTTATTTGACTGATTTAGACATCTCAACCCTTTAACCAGACATAGGTAATTACTCTAGTAAAACCCTAAAAGGTTAAACATTTGGCGAACCTATCTTACTTCAAGCATTGCATAAAACCCTAGCTTGGATTAATTCCTATTTTTATGCAATAAATTTAGGGTTGCATATTTCTAATTTTCTAGTTTTATTTAGACAACCTATCTAAATAAAATCAATTTTACATTAGGGTTACAATTTACTTTACATTTAATTTAAGTTTTTGCAAAGAAACCCTAGCTTCCAAAACCCTAATCCTAGACACATTTAGGGTTTATATCCTTTTCTATTTATACTCATATTTTATTTCCAAAATGTATAATTTAGATTCATTTCTTATACAATCATGATTATACTAATAGAAGAAATAAATTATTTTTTATTACAAAGTTTCATTCTTTCATTTGCATGCTCATTCCATTTAATTCAAAATGAACTAAGAAAGGGCATCAATAAATGACATCAAATGTAATATTCATCATATTCCATAGCATGTTATCTTTATTATATGTTCAAATTAATTAAGACATTATTCTTTAATCACATAGACATATGCATACATGATGTTTCAAATTAACTAAAATATATTTCATTTTGCATTCTTTCCATAACATGTTAGCTTTCTTTTATGTGCAAAATAATTGACATTATTATTTAATCACATAGACATGTGCATACATGATGTTTCAAATCAACTAAAATATCTTTCATGTTGAATTATCTATTTGCATGTTATATTTATCCTATATGGAATTCCATTAACAAGCAAACCCATACACACATAGAGTATTTATCACACAAACTAACCACTATGTTTCAAGTTTCAATGTCATATCTTATGCATAGGAAAGAATATATCTCTCCTCATAGCCATAAGAGTGATATCTAATTTACCTCTAACCAATTCCATGTTATCATTCCTCCATGAGATCACACAACTTATAACACTATCACTAATCCCCCTACTCATCCTATTCACACCTCTTCCCTATAGGGTGTGTGCCTACATGTTCAAACAAAAATAATTAGGGTTCACACTTGTGAGACTCTATGTGATAAAATTATCAATATGATCAAGATAATTACAGGTTCACAAAATTATAATCAACTATTATATGAAAATATTACAACATTGTAAAATCAATTTACAAGACAAAGGCCTTTAGGCACAATAGTGTAAATCATATATATGCATCTTCACCTAGACAGTTTATGGCAAACAATGTTACATATCTAAATCATAAATTATAACAATTCACATCTACAACTAGTGATTCAAAAATATTTTAAATATCAAATAAGATTTAAAGTGAACTGCTAAGGGAAATTATTAAAGCTAAGTTGATCAACCTACCTCCTCTACAACCAATGAGGAGATCCAAATATTTTTGTGCATATCATATAATGCATGGGCACCACACTAATTCATGTTTAGCATCAAAAAGGAAAATACAATAGATCATGGATAAAATTGACTCACATAATGACACTTCATCCAAATAACATACACTAGAACATCTACCAATTCAAAAAGGGTCAAATTTAGAAGCAGTACACAAATGGCTACCAAAGCATAACTCAAAATAAAAAAGGTTCACAAAACACAATCACAACAAGAAATAATACAATAAGCATAGAAAAATCAAGCAAATCTACCTCTCCAAAATGAGGCTCAACATTTAATATGGTATAATTTTGATAAAAAGTATCTACAACAGTATGATTATCATGGTCAAGGTTTGGAAAAATAGGCCCAAGGCATCACTTATCCTATTCTAGTAGTTGATAATATTGGTCCTAGAAGGTTTGGGATTCATTGAACATCCTAAGGCACATCAATCATATATATAATTTATCAAGGTAAAACATCCAAAGACACATGAAATATTACAAGAGCAAGAGCTTTAGTTGCAAATTCAAAATGATGCTCATCCAACAAGCATTCTCAAATAAGGATTTTTAGCAAAAGATCCTCGACAACATAGTATGTCTATAATAAGCATAGTTTCAAAGGGAAAAATCACAATCAATATTTGAAACACAATTTAGAAAGGTCAACTCCATAGCATTAGGTAATTCCTTCTATCACACTAAGCTAATATGATTCTGATGTGGAACAATATTATGATTTTGATGAGGAATAATACTCAGATCCCTACTACAACAACATTCATCTACATCATATCCATCAAACTACATGAGAGATTATCATTCCTATTTTTGACACAGGCCATAATGATAGTGAGTCTCCCATTAGATTCATTGGTTAGTATGATTCTTACTCTTGCACATACTTACTTTTCTCTCTCACTCCTTGTACATATCTTATACTCAAAAAACACAAAAATAATATAATATGTCAAAATGAAAAAAAAACCAAATATTTCAAAAATATAATTTTTTTTATAGTTTATGTGCATCACTGCATTAACATTTCTACTACTTGTCAGATATTACATATTGCTAATTATCCAAGTATAGTCAAATTTATCATACATATATGATTCATTTGTTCTTGTCGAGTGCTTGTAGATTCTAGATAGGAGTCCATTCCACTACACTGATCTAGACTAACTATTATCTACCCATTGGGGGCATTTACATTGATCTAGATTTATACATTAATACATCTACCCACTTAGGGGCATCTCATACATAATTACTATAACCAGGTTCTATATTACATACTATACATTCTATTATGCATTGATTTATATTGATATTGATCATTGCTCCTTATTTCTCAAATTTTTATGATTATCACTAGTTAGACTCAGTATATATGCACCCTAGAATCTAAATAGATTTGTATTACATAGTTATACATTCTTTCATTTATAGTTCCTATATTAGAATTGAGTGTGTTACTATGCTTCTTACATCTTTGATGGCATTTAAATATGCCATTATTCCTTGGCTTCTACACCAGTTCTCTATTTATATGCCTTAGACATTTGTTAATGTCCCTTATGTGTGTTATTTAATGCTTCTATATGTGGACATTTGAACATGTCCTTCTCTATGGATATATGCCAAATTGCTTGTCATTTGCTAATGTGGACATTTGAGCATGTCATTGTATGTCTTCATTCTTAGATTTAGTGACATGTGCCCATGTCCCTTGTATTGTGGCTCCTTGGCCTAATTTTTGTGTGCCTTATGTGCTTGTATACTTGTTTATTTATATGCTTCTACACCATGACACTTGTATTTTCTTGTTTCACACACACACACACAAACACACACACACACACACACACACACACACACACACACACACACACACACACACACACACACACACACACACACACACACACACACACACAAATTTTTGATGCCATGATGGACCTCATGCATCTACCCTTCCTACTTGGGAACCTTGATGGAAATCATGCCCCATCCCACTAGGTAGTCACTTAGATTTTACTATTATTATAAATTACTTACATCTATCTTGACACCCTTGTCTAATGTTAGATTACAACATACATCTTACATTTCTTACTATTACTTAGATACATTAACATTATAATGTTATGTTTTTGCATTATATTGGAATATTATGCTATGTCTAACACATTTTATAGAGCTACGTATTTAGAGGGAAGTTCTTACATATATTTCATAAATACCCTCAAAAGAGGGGGCATTTACAAGGGTTATAAAAAAAATCAAGCTCCTATTTTGATTTTTATAGATACATTTTAGCCCACAGACTCAATTATAAAGATTAGACTCAAGGCAGATACAAATTAGAATAAAGGTTTAGCAATCAATATAGACCACATAGATTTTAGACCAAGCTATCATTAGCACCCAAATTGGGACACTAGTGCCACAGGGTGATATTTTCCACTACAAGGTGCTACTATCCATTATCACTAACTTTAGGATAGTCTAAATCATTTAGACCAATACACTAGGTAAAATATTGATTCATATAGATATAGTCATAGGTTTGGTAATTATGTTTAGATTTAGCTCAAAATTAGACATTTGAATTCACATTAATACCAGTTACTCATAATTGTGGAATCATGCATGGCATGATCACTTATACATTCATATCAATCACACAAATTTAGCTATTACATAATTGATGTAGATTTGGTATACTTAGATACCAAATTGGGGGCATATGTGCAACACATTAGTTTTCATATACTTATCTTCAGATAGGTTGATCAAATGGAATGGAAAACTCTATGTCATTCTCTACATTGTATACACTTTCTATCACATTCTAGGTTATCACCAGATTCATGCCTTACTCCATATGTAGTGGTTGGCATTCCCAAGTGGCCTAGAGCCACGTAATATACCTGAGTGGATGCAAAGCCAAATACATAATTAGATTACTTAGTTAGATACTTTTAACACTTTATGTAGTACAGTTATAGATGCATCTACTTCACATAAGGGGCAATGATAGAGTCATGGCATACATGAGTTCTTGAGCCACCTATATGAGAGGGTTTGACACACTTAAAGTCTTATTCAAGATATTCATAGAGATCAAGATCCACCAAGCAGGGGTGGGCAATGATGGATTCAAAACTAGATTGAGTTATTGATCCATCCATACAAGGATTGAGCAAGTCATCATCTCAATTCAATTTATTCAATGATATGAACACTATGCACATTCACACACACATTTTATCACTAGGTTCATGCATTGGTTACATACCCAAAGAGGTGTATTCATTCTTTTCCTCTCTATTTACTCATTTATTTCATTTTAGCATTGTCTTTTGCTTTTGGGTATCTCATTACTAAGGACTAATTTTTTAATTTTTCATTGTAGGACATTGCTTTGGATCATGTTTCACATACGTAGACCCAAATTTCCATATTCAAACTTAGCTACACATATATCACTTCCAAGGTAAGTCCAAGTACGCTTCTTTTTCATTCATACTAGTTATTTTTCTTTACTACATTATTAATATAAATGGGGGGAAAATGTAATCACCTAAAAGTGGTAATTAAATGTTAAGAGTGTCGTTTAAGTTACCCTATTTCTAGGCTTGCCATAAACCTATTCTAGATCTTTAGACTTGTATTTCTAGCTATTTAGTAAACCATAGTCACCTACAGCCAATCAAGTCATAGTACCTAAACTATCATGTCTAACCCTAATCCAAATTTATCAATAATATACCAAAGGGACATTAACACCACATTTAGGACACTACAACCATATGGCGTTAGTGTCCCCAACTAGTTTATATTATCCTTAGCCCCAAATCTTCCTAATAAATAATTTTTCAAACATGTACCCATCCTAAAGTCAGCCTAATCTCATTTTATTATCCACACAATAAATAAAAATATAAATTTAATCTACCTCTATTCACTAGATAGAAAATAAATGTAAAAGCTAATCAAACCTAATATAAAGTTGTGAAAAATCAAGGTACATTATCCCTATTTTGCCCCAATTTCTACATACTACCATCTACAATAAACCTAAGTCCAATTTTCAAGCATTCCAAAGCTTAAGAACATTCAAGGCATCTAAATCCACTCTCATTCTAACATTCACTTGAATATACATCAAGCACTAAGTGGGATAACTACATCAAACTTGAATCTTCAGAGTATTGGTAAGAAGGTAACTCTCTACATAGTGAGGTATTGAGGATTTCTAGTCCATCATAATAACACACTCAAATATTTCTCATATCACACTTACAAAGAGAACTAGAGTTTTCACACGCAATCAAGCTTTCTAGCTACAATACACAACTATAGGCTTCAGTCACATAGGAACAAAATGTATAGACATAGGCATAGATGCTTCCCTAAAATAGGAATAGTCTTGTAAAGAGGACATTTACACCACATTGAAGACACTACACATGTATGAAATTAATATTTAAATTGGGTGATACTATCCAATGAATAGATAAATATCAAAATCCTACTTTTAACATTCAAAACTACTCAAATTTCAAGTTTCAAAATCCAGATCATCCATGATAGTTTATTTTCAGCTAAGTCTATATTTCTCCTTATTTATTTTTAATAATATAAATTCAATCAATTTTAAATTAATTTAAAAATTATTAGGTTAATTATTGTAATTTATTTTACTAATTTAAACATCTCATCCCTTTAACCAAACACAGATAATTACTCTTGTAAAACCCTAAAAGGTTAAATCAACAACAAAATTAACTAGCTTTGATTCTAAATACACAACCATCTCCTAGAAAACCATAATTACCCACCCAAACTATACCAAACCCCACTACTAAGTTGTTTCATCCAACACAAACCATCAAAATAATGTAACATCTAACCTAAACTATGAATATCAATGAAGTCCACCTTCATTCAAGACATATTCTTCCACAAACAACCCCACCTATGATCACCAAACCTATTTATAAGATTAAAAACACCCATATTAATCTAAAACAACTAAATCCCACTGCTACTCCTCAACCAAATCCCACTACAACACAAGAAGGGCATACAAACCCTCCTTTTCCTAAAAGGTTGAACATTTAACGTCCTGATCAAGAACCTAAATTTGATTTCTTATAATAATTAAATAATTTGTGTGTTAAGATCCCACTACTTTAGGCCATCAAATATGTACCCATATACAAAAAATTTATAAGTGAACTATGCTTAAATAATCCCACTTGCAAAAGTAAGGATCCCAAGACTATCTAAGTAGTTGGATAACTTGCAAACATCATGATAGGCAATATGGTTCTACCTAAGTATTATGATTTTGACAGCCTTGTATTTAATGTGAACATTCATTTCTAGTTGATACCTAATACATTTATTTAGTTAAGAGTAACCTTCAATGTCATTATTATGTAAACCATGCCTAAACTTGGACTAAAACAACTTTTCCCAACATATACACCTCTGCAAATGGCTAATAGATCCATAGTCAAACTAGAATGAGAGATTAAATATTTATTTTGTCATTATGGATTCATGGGAATGTCCATCTGATTTCATCATCCTATATCCTAAGATCAATATAGGAGGATATCCATTTATATTAAGATGACCATGGCTAGCTACAATTAATGTTTTTAACGGTTGTAGACTAGGAAACATGTTGATTTAAAATTGGAATGAAACTAAGAAATTACTGTTATACCCATTATCCAAACCTTCCTATGAAGTAGATAAACCCCCATGGGTATAAGAGGTGGATGAATAAAAAATTTATTTACATACTTTATGCACACTTGACCATATTATATCACTAAGAGATCAAGAGCAAGACACAATCCTTTCTCATATCTTACAAAATACCTATCAAGATGATTTATAAATAGATAATCTCTTTAAATGTATACCATGTCCTCTCACAAACATTCTCCCTAAAATTGGTCCCTCTAATGATACAAGAGATAATATAACATTTCATCATAAACTACCACACCATTGCAATTATGCTTCACTATTGGGTAACATAGAATCTATGTTGTTTCTCTCCAAACAAGTGGAAATCATTCCAAGACAACCCCTAAATATCAACATCAAGTTGAAACCTCAAAAATAAACAAATTTAGTTGTCATTCTCCAAAAACACAAAACAATTTTTTCTTGGGATTATCATGATATGTTAGGAATTCTTCTAGTTTTATGTACCCCACTATATCTACATTAAGGAAGAGTGTAAACCCATTCCCAACCACAACACCTAATGAACCTTGATGTCAAAGATATAATCAAAATTGAGTTACAAAAACTATTATATGCAAGATTTATTTATCCTATTTGTAATAGTCAATGTGTTTCATCCCTTGTTATTGTACCTAAAACGGGGGTAAATGGCATATATGTGTGTAATAAATGGAATTAAATTCAGCTATGAGTAAAAATCACTCTTCTTTCCCTTTTATTGATCAATTTCTTGACAAGTTAGAATGAAATAATTACTTTTCATTTATTTATGGATTTAGTGGCTATAATTAGATTAGAATAGTTCTTGAGGACTAGGATAAGACTACCTTTACATGTCCTTGGGGTACCTATGCATATGTTATACTTTTATTAATTTTTGGAAACAGTCCAGCCACCTTTCAACGTATGGTTTTAAGCATATTTTTTGATCTATCCCATTATTTAATTAGAATATACATGGATGACTTCACAATCTATGGGGAAATATATGATGAAACCCTCTAAAATTTGAGAAAGTACTCTAATGCTATCAAGATAACTAGCTGTCCCTAATCCATGAAAAATTCTACATGTTGATGACTAAAGGTATTATCTTAGGACACCACATCTCTCCTACAAGTATTAAGATATATATTTCCAAAATCAACATAATCAATGACTTGCCAATTTCATGGAGTAAAAAATATGTTATAAGTTTCTTAGGACATGTTATCCATTATCATAGATTCATTAAATATTTCAACAAAATCGTAGCACCTTTATTTTTTTACTTTCTAAGGATGGTGATTTTATTTGAAAGAATGCATGTCAAAAAGTGTTCCAATAACTCAAATATCTAGTAAGAACAACTCCAATATTGAGTGGTCATGATTTTACATTACCCTTTTATATCCATACAGACACTTCTAACACTACGTTACAAGATATCCTTGGTCAAAAGGACAGCATTTGAGCTATGCCATATACTTCATTAACACAAACCTTCAATGGGTTGAGCTTAATTATACAGTAATAGAAAAGGAATTCCTTATTTTAGTTGATGATATCAATAAGTTTAGACAAATTATAGTTATCAGGTTTTCATCCATACTGGTCATGTAGTAATAAGACATTTAATGAATAAACCCATAGTCACTAGAAGTATAATTAGGTGGTTGATTTTACTATAGGAATTTGATATTACTATTGTAGATAGACCAAGAAAGGATAATGTAGTTGCATATTTTTTATCACATTTGAAATCTGATGAACAAATTCTAGTAGTAGATGACTCATTTCCTAATGAACATCTTTTTGCATTAACCTCTAACACTGTTTGGTATGTAGACATTGCTAATTACTTGGTTGCATGATTGTTCCCATAACATTTATCTCCAAAATAAAGGCATAATTTGGTCACAAAAAGTGTTCCATACTCATGGATATCTAGATATATTTTTTTTCACTAGACCTGATTCATTTGTGCACCAGTATATCCACGAAGATGAGTGTGTTTACATGCTTATATCATGGCATGATGAACACTATGGGAGTAATTTTGATTCAAATAGGAATTCCGTCAATATTATAACTGCAAAATACTATTTTTATACCTTAAATAAGGATGTGTTTGAATATACTAGCCAGTGTGATCAATGTCAATGTATGGGGAAATCCACACATTCAGATGAGATGCCAATTCAACCTCAATTGGATTTGGAAATATTTGACAAGTGAAAACTTGTTTTTCTTGGACTAATAGATCCCAAATCCAACAATAAAGATTACATATTTGTTTGGACATATTTTATGACTAAATGGGTAGAGGTGAGAACCTTAACCCATGCAAGAGATGAAAATGTTGTAGAATTTTTGTATGATTAAATATTCACCCACCTATAGAGTACTAAAAGAAATCATTATAGACCAAATCCATCAATTTACATCTGATCTCATAGCTGCTCTTATCTGAGAATATGAAATCATGCATAAGAAATCCACTCCTTAACATCCTCAACCCAACGAATAGGTAGAAGTTAAAAATAGGTCATTGGAGAATATCCTCACCAAAACATTGAATGTACACCACAAATATTGGGAGGATTATCTAACTAAATAATTTTTGGCATATAGAAATACATGGAAGACCACAAGTAGCCTCACCCCATATGAAATAGTATATGGAAAGAAGCATGTCCTTACAATTGAATTTTGAGCATAAAATTTTGATGATAACATTATAATTTGTAATGTATTTATCATAATCACATAAGGAAAGATTCATGCAACTAAACATTTTGGATAAATTCTAAAGAGAAGAATTACATCATAATAAAGTAGTGCAATATCAAAAGATAAGATGGCATGAGAATTAAATCAAGATAAGAAAATTTTAGCTAGGAGATTAGGCCCTACTTTTTTATTTAAAGTATAAATATCATAATGGAAATATGAGAACTATATGGCTTGGGCCTTATGAAATAGATGAAGGCTTTGAGAATGGAGTTATTAATTTACACACCATTGATCCTATATGCTTTTGCTTACTAGTTAATGGTTATAGGCTCAAATTATACAAGACAACTCTTTCCAAGGAGAGATTCATGTGAAAAATTATAGATGGACACACCTTGTCTTCCTCTCATCCCTTTGGAAATATTATTTCTACATCAAGATGATATTGTAGTATACCCTTTTTCTCCATTAACAAAGGGTAAGCACCTTATTACAACCTATCTAACCATACATATATATGGATGAATACATGTTGAATAAACACTCTGATTGATAAAGTTTTTTAGTTGATCATTTAGGATCAAAATTAAGTAAAAAAATTGGCAATGAAATCCTCTAGGTATTGATGAAAAATGCTTGTTATAAAACTAGTACCCTGGCTAGCTAGTATCTATATATAAAAAACCTTGATGGAAAATCAACTTACTGACCATATAAGGGAAAAAAAGAAAGAAAAAATCAAATCAAAGAAATAAAAAAGTCATTTCCAAAATTATTTTTGATCATCATCCAATCCTGCCAATTAAACAACTATTTTAGCCCTTTCTAGGTAGCCTTAGTTTGGAGATTATTTACTATAGGATGCAAATTTAGTTGCTACATGATGCCAATTTAATTGTTATGGGATAACTAATAGTTGATTCAAGATGCATTGTGCATACTGTAATAGTAGTAGTAGGTTCTCAAGAGCAATGGAATCATGAGGCAACCATATGGAAATTATCCTTCTGACTCATCACTCTCACACAATAGAAAGTACACCCAATTCAACAATTATGTGTTGTTACTGAACATGAAAAACTTACTATAGGATTGTGGATTTTAATGGATTCTCTATACATATCACTACATTTTTATAGATCAAAAGACATCATGACTTCAACATACACATAATCAAATGGTTCACACACTTCATCATGATGTAATCAACCTTCTTCTATGTCTTCTAGCTCCAAAATTTCCTCAGAGTGTCTGCACAACTTTAAATAATGAAGTGTCCCATTAGGTAGAGGTAATAATTATATTTTATCCAAGGTAATTATAAATAATTATTTAAATGTGGTCATAATTATTTTATCATGTAAATTTATGTGGGACATTATTACTACTAGGATAGGTCGTGACAATTCAAAATCCACTTTGGCTATCATTCCCATCAACCTTTATATCACACCAACCTTGTTATCCTGCTATGAATACTCTGCCATTATTATCCATTCCAATTTTTTTAGGGATCTTAGATTATGTCTTTCACTTGATGGTTATTGATAAGATAGTTGGGGTATCTTTCCATAAATGCATTTAAGAAACTACATGCTTCTCATCATGCATCAAAAGGCAAATTGACTTATGAAATCACAATTAGCAAGATTGATACAAATAATGATCATCATGAAAAAATTCAAATGGATTATTATCCCAACATACCTATAAAACCCCCATATCTATGTTTTCCTATAAAAATCAAAAATACACCATGAGAGGAGATTATCTTCAAATGGAACCCACATATCTCACCCCATTATTGAAGTAATTGGATGTCACCACTATTTTCATAGATGTAAAGTGGTTATCATATTTTGAGAAATTTATTGGGTATGATCAGGAGGTTTCAGAGGAGTTTGTTATCATATTTGAAGACAATAATGCTACTATAAAAGGGTTGTAGATAAAGGTTAGTGAGAATTTCCTAATCCATGTAACAGGTCTTTCATGAATAGGGGAGCTATGAGAGCAAGTAGCTAGTGTTGAAATAGAGAAAAAAATATTTTATGAAGGGAATGAGTTGTTAACCTTTTCCAAGTAAGGAATGCTTAGTCTCTCACTACCTAGGATATGGGCACAAGATGCCTTATTCATTCTCAATATTTCTTTAATATATATAAAAATGGAACTCCTTATGTACAAGCTCAATTATGTGAATTCTATTTACATAATTATGATATCCCCTATAATGGGGAGTGGAATCCCAATCTTTATGTAGGATATTTTTACTTAAAACTTTATCTTCATATTTGATAAATGAGAATAAAAGGGGTCAAGAGCATGGTTTTTTTAGTGGCCTATAAAAAAGCCTTTTAGGTTTCCACGTGAATTGGTTTTCAAATTGTGGAAAATTAGTTTAAAAGGTGATTAATTTTTTAGGCAAATTAAATTATGGAACAGGGTGAATCAATGTTTTATGAATAAAAAATTACCTAAAAATAAATATTATTGCATATTTGGATTCATCTCAAAAAGTTATGTAATTTTAAAAAAATTATTGCAATCTGATTCTATATATATAAGTTACAACCTTGAGAATATGGCGAGTTGAAAGTGTACTTGCAGATGAGCATCTGCATATGATGATGGCCATCAAAAATTGTACTATTAACTCACCAGCTTCTTGAGGCCGTAATTTTTGCATATGGATTTGGATTGAGATGATTTTTTTTGAAATTTCATAACTTTTCGAGAGGAATCCAAATATATAATAATGTTTATGTTTTGGAATTTTTTGATGAATTTTTAGGTTGTCTATGACTGAAATCAAAATATAGATGACCATCTTCATATGTTGATGACCATCTGCATAGTTATCTACATATGCTAATGATTGTTTGCATATGCATACCACTACCAACATATGTTAACAATCGTAAACATATATAGATGGCCACTAGCATATGCAAGGGTTCATTGGCATGTACAGACGATGGATAACATATTTAGTTATTTGTATGCATATCCAAACAACTATATTCTTGTGCATTATCAACCCACTAGATATAGACAGTTGATGGGACATGTAGACAGTTGACATAGATATAGCTACTAGAATAGCATGTGAGGTGAATTTACACATATTTATTTTCAAGATACCAATGAAAAACATTTATATGAATGTGATTTATTCTAAACAGTAAGTTCTCTAACCCTAAAAAATAACTTAGATCCCAAAAAATTAGGTGATTCCTCACTATTCAATATCATTAAAAATCACCAAATGTAGATTTATAAAACCAAAATATTCATGAATTAATGAAAAATCACCACTAAATTTTTCCCTGGTTAAGAGATGAAATATTATAGAGAAAAAGAAAAATAATTTTCTTTCATGATCAAAGGGGAGTTTTCTCAACTTGAGGAAATAGTGCATGAATTGGTTTCCTTATGAAAAGGAGAGAGGTTTCTTCCTAATTTGTGAAAGACATAATGGAAGCTTAGAACCAATATCTCACATTGTTAACCACAACAAGGTGAGAAGAATATGAATCTTGAATAACTAGATGGAAAGATCTTACACTTGAATTGAAGAAGAAAGATCCATTCTCTATAAATAATCTCAAAACTACCCTTGATCATGTTCAAACCTATATTAAAATTATAAAAAAGGGGACCAAACTGGTTAGCTATCATTTTTCAACCAACACCATTTTGATATCGTATTCTGGATTGGACAAGGGTAAAACTAGTTAATGAGAGAGTGGAAAACAAGAGATGGCAAAAAATAAAGGCTCACCATCGATTCTATGCCAAATAGAGGACTATTGTATTTGAACCCTTTAACTTCATATTGTTGCATGCCCTTGAAATGCAAAATATTATTGCTCGAGGAAGAGAAACACGTTAAGTTGGGGATGTGATGAGTTGTGTAATTGGTATACTTTAAACCCCTAAGAACTTGTCTTTGAACCTCCCACTACTAAAACTCTTTAGTCATGCTTTGTATATTTTCCTATTAAAGCACTATGAAACATGATGCATATATTATCTATGTTTATTTGAATTTCATAGTTTGATTTGTGATTAAGATGTATTATGGTTATTTTTGGTATGTTGATTCATTTCTAATTTACGTGTTCAATGAATTTAAGTAAATAAGACTATCACATAATAATTATGGGTAGTTACATCCTGTAGCAATTTGATAGTGATAATCTATAACAACTATGTAGTATTCTTAGTAGTGACACCCTATATCAACTAAGTGATGAGCTTGTATCTACTTAGAGACTACCACGTTGAATCTGTAGCAATTACCAATAGCATGTCTTAACCTATAAGAGTTATAACAGTAACTTGAGGTTGTTACCCATGATAGAAGAAGTTGGAGAACCGATCTTATATGTCAAAATTTGGCATCTATGGTTTAAAGAAGATTAAAATGGATATTCCTCGTCGGATCAAAATTCTAGTATTATTATTATCTCTCAAACAAAACTTCTTGGGTTTTATTTTCATGTAGCCATTACAGGTAGCATTCTCCTATATTAGATGTATTCTTAATTATTTTTGGTATTCTTAGAATTTCTTGTTAGACAATAGCATAATATTATGCAATAAGGACTTAGGCCATGAATAATGTAGTAATAGGAAATTTAAGTGTGAAAATTAGCATTATTATAACTAAAATAGTTATCTTTATCACCATTGTTGTAGCAATATTTAATTACTACATGATTATGAATGAAATCACTATTCTAAAATAAAAGTGTTAAAACTTAAAAGAAGAGGCTTGGAACTCAAATCCAAGCAAGGAGGGTTCCCTTAGGAGGATTTCTAGTGAAGATCCTAGCTCGTTAGATTAGTCAATAAAATGAGTATGAAAGTATTTATTTATATCCTTTGAATTATGTATATGTGTGAGTTAAAAATTGTAATTAATTATTGCATTATTTAAATAAGTTTGAATTATTGTTCATTTATTAGAGGAATCTTCCATCACATTCAATTCAATTAATTTTAGTTCATTTAGTTTTTACAAGTGTGATTTACTTCCAAGTAGTTTCAATTCTTAGAATTTTCTTTATGCAAGTTTGTTCTTATATGTAATTGATACAATTGAACAAGTGAGTAGGTGTTGCACATACAGTTTCAACATTTTGTCAAAGCTAAACACACCTTAGGTTAACAATTAATGTAGTCTTTTTAATAAACCAAGTGGTCACCTCATCTTTTGTATTAAATTATACGCTTAGATATTGTTCTACATCAGTTTAATTGATGGTTAAAATTATACTCATCATTGAGAATCATGAAATCACCTTGTACCATCATGGTTTGGGAGCTATAGCAAAATAGTACTTCAAATCAAGTCTAAGATAATAAGATAATTCCTAACCCATCCATCCAATTCCTTTATCCTTACATTAGTGAACAGATACTAACTAAAATTTGAAAGTCAAAGTATGTATCTTTCATGTTAATATTCTTCATGATTTTGCCTAAACTATCATGATCTTCATGCATTAGGAAATGTCTTACTACATTTGAGAAGACATTTATTCTGTTATCACTTACATCATATGAAATACATTATACCTCTTTATAAATTATTTGCAATCAACCATCAAATACTTAAACTTTTGATTAATTTCCCTTACATTACTTGCATCTATTTTTTTTACTACAACCTAGACCCTTACCAACTAAAATCTCAAGTCATAATTCCTAATTTATCATTTACAAAATCCAAAAAGGACTAATTAATATCTCTACATAAAAATAGACCTTTTTTCCTTTTTTGTTAATAGTCCTTCCTCCCACTCCTACCTTCAACATCGAATCCTTCCATTTGAACAAATGCTAAGAATAAAGACACATAAGCAAAGGGAAATAAAAGTTAAAAATAATAAATTCAAGGTAGGTCCCTTGCCTTTAATTCCTTCATATATGTCCTTAAGGTATGTCCTTACTACACATAGTACCCACATTTTCATGCCACAAAGACACTTTCATTATTAAAAATAGTAATGACACCTTTTCATATATATATATATATATATATATATATATATATATGTCAGGGAAGTTGGTACCATGAATAAATAATTTATAAGATTAAGATCATCCAAACTTAACATATAAGTATACATTTACAATCCTTTGACTGTGTTATATACATTTAAGACAATTGTCTAGATTAAATGTGCCTTGATATATGTGCACATTTAAAAATCTTTGACTATGTTATATATACATTTGAGACAATTGTCTAGACTAAATGTGCCTTAATATATATGCCACATTTAAAAATTGAACATTTATTTTATGCTAAGAATTCAATAATTTATGGCACACATAATATCCACCACTAACATTAACTTAGTAAATGACAACAAATGACCAAGATTGTTTTATGAATGCATGACTTTGACCCTCGCTCTTTTGATCAATGGAGATGATCTCACCGAACGAGATCAATTGCTAGAATTTATTGCTTGTTTTCCCTCACATAATTGCATTTGATCATTAATTGTGCTACAAATGGCTAGGATCTCATATAGATTTATTTAAAAATAGTGTTGAAGCGGAGGTGTTATACTAACACTCCTTATTTAATAATTGTTTAAAGATTGGATCAGTTGTAAATAACATATTTAATAATTTTATTTATTATTTTAAAAAAAACATTCTTTTTTAATAAACATATTCTCAAAGTTATTTGGAATAATTTTAAGTATTAAATTTTATATATTAAAAAATGAGTTAATTTAAATAACAACAATTTTTATATATTCAAAAGAATATCAAAAATTTATAATTCTAAGAATACAATTAATATATATATATATATATATATATATATATATATATATATATCTAAAATTTAAGACTATTCTCATACAACATGATTATATTTAATGAAGCGGCAACCATTAATTATACTTTATTCTGATTATAATCTTAAAACATGAATATATTTATTGATTTAGTAATCATTAATTATACCATCTTTTGTTTATAATCATATAATATGATTATATCTAATATAGCAACAACCACTAGTTATAGTGTATTCAAACTATATTCATACAATATTGATATATTTAATGAACTAGTGACCATTATTTATACTTTATTCTAACTATATTCATAAATTTTGGTTATATTTATTGAATAAATGACTACTAATTATACTATAGTCTAAATATATTCATGTGATACAATTATATTTAATGAACAGTTAGTGGCCATTAATTATATTATATTCTAATTATACCCATTAAATATGACTATATTTAATAAACTAACAACTTATATATATATATATATATATGTATATATATATATATATATATATATATATATATGTATATATATATATATATATATATATGTATATATATATATCTAATATAGCAGCAACCACTAGTTATAGTGTATTCAAACTATATTCATACAATATTGATATATTTAATGAACTAGTGACCATTATTTATACTTTATTCTAACTATATTCATAAATTTTGGTTATATTTATTGAATAAATGACTACTAATTATACTATAGTCTAAATATATTCATGTGATACAATTATATTTAATGAACAGTTAGTGGCCATTAATTATATTATATTCTAATTATACCCATTAAATATGACTATATTTAATAAACTAACAACTTATATATATATATATATATATATATGTATATATATATATATGTATATATATATATATGTATATATATATATATATATATATATATGTATATATATATATATATATATATATGTATATATATATATATATATATATATGTATATATATATATATATATATATGTATATATATATGTATATATATATGTATATATATATATCTAATATAGCAGCAACCACTAGTTATAGTGTATTCAAACTATATTCATACAATATTGATATATTTAATGAACTAGTGACCACTATTTATACTTTATTCTAACTATATTCATAAATTTTGGTTATATATATTGAATAAATGACTACTAATTATACTATAGTCTAAATATATTCATGTGATACAATTATATTTAATGAACAATTAGTGGCCATTAATTATATTATATTCTAATTATACCCATTAAATATGACTATATTTAATGAACTAAAAACATATATATATATATATATATATATATATATATATATAATCTAAGAATAGTCTCCTACCATTTCGTTAAATCGGGGACTGGCATAAGCATGGACCACCAAGAGCTCAAGTTTCATGTTGCCTTCGTACAACTGATGAACACTTAGAGATATTAGTCAGACTACTCCTGTCGCAAGTAGACAAGCCAATGGGGATTGAACCTAAGACCTCATCTTGGTAAATGCCCAAATTTTACCAATCAAATTCAAATTTGTAAGACTAAAAATGGTAATATTATATTATAATATCTCCATAGTTAAAAACCAATATTTTTATATTGAAATTTAATATCACATAAGTTAAAACTCTATGACAACCCTCCTAGTTGAACTTAGAAAATACAAGTTTTTTTTTTCCTTCTAAAAACTAAACATTGAACATAAAATCAACTACTTGCTCGGATTGCTATGTAATCAAGTCTAACCTACACTAACCTAAAGATCTAGACTCGATGCCCACCACAATCTTGGGTAGCCTACATATCCACTCCTCAAAATCAGGGGCCCATGTATTTCTCCTTTTAAATGTGATGTTCTCCTCCATGAGACGTCACCATCGAAGGGGTTGGCACTCTAAGCCAAACAGGGAATAAACTACTCATGACATAGGTGAGCTTCTAAAGCTTTGGTCTAAAATCCCATAGCTAAGAGACACTCTAGCATAATATCCTACTAATCCATGCTTGTGTGCTTACCCAACACTCTCACACAAAAACCTAGATATAAGTAATGATGAAGGAACCT
>JARHVA010000225.1:6302500-6390000 GCA_037957365.1 Torreya grandis | reverse complement strand
CACCAAGAGCTCAAGTTTCATGTTGCCTTCGTACAACTGATGAACACTTAGAGATATTAGTCGGACTACTCTTGTCGCAAGTGGACAAGCCAATGGGGATTGTACCTAAGACCTCATCTTGGTAAATGCCCAAATTTTATCAATCAAATTCAAATTTGTAAGACTAAAAATGGTAATATTATATTCTAATTTCTCCATAGTTAAAAATGAATATTTTTATATTGAAATTTAATATCACATAAGTTAAAACTCTATGACAACCCTCCTAGTTGAACTTAGAAAATACAAGTTTTTTTTTTCCTTCTAAAAACTAAACATTGAACATTAAATCAACCACTTGCTCGGATTGCTATGTAATCAAGTCTAACCTATCCTAGCCTAAAGATCTAGACTCGATGCCCACCACAATCTTGGGTAGCCTACATATCCACTCCTCAAAATCAGGGGCCAATGTATTTCTCCTTTCAAATGTGATGGTCTCCTCCATGAGACGTCACCATCGAAGGGGTTGGCACTCTAAGCCAAACAGGGAATAAACTACTCATGACATAGGTGAGCTTCTAAAGCTTTGGTCTAAAATCTCATAGATAAGAGACACTCTAGCATAACATCCTACTAATCCAGGCTTGTGTGCTTACCCGACACTCTCACATAAAAACCTAGATATAAGTAATGATGAAGGAACCTACATTCCTAATTCCATAGAGAATCACATGCTAGGAATAGAAGTAAGCGAAGTACATAATACAAATCAAACCATAAAGAACATAAAAGTCGAACCTATCTTTTAATTATACTCTCAAGATTGTACGCACACATACAATTGTCCAACTAACTAATATGAACAAACTGCTCAAGCCAAAATCATTTGAACAACTAATATATATATATATATATATATATATATAAAGTACATAAAAGTCGAACCTATCTTTTAATTATACTCTCAAGATTGTACACACATACAATTGTCCAACTAACTAATATGAACAAATTGCTCAAGCCAAAACATTTGAACAACTAATATATATATATATATATATATATATATATATATATATATATATATATATATATACACTACCTAGGTATATACTTCTAAACTGAAGGATCATATGATATCCCATACTATCATAGTTCATAATCACTCTACCCAACATTATCAACCTTAACATCTATGATAGAGTATGATAGTTGATAATGTTGGGTAGAGTGATCATGAAATATGATAGTATGGGATATCATAGGATCCTTCAGCGTAGAAGTATATACCTAGGTTATATATATATATATATATATATATATATATATATATATATATATATATATATATATATATATATATATATATATATATATATATCGTAGGTATATACTTCTAAGCTGAAGGATCCTATGATATCCCATACTATCATAGTTCATGATCACTCTACCCAACATTATCAACCTTAACATCTATATTTATTTGGATATGAGTCAAGATATAATAATTAAAGTATATATTATTTGGGTATTTTTCATATTTTAAAACACTATGACATCCCATACTGCCATAGGTCTTTGTGTTTGAGTATCTGACTCAACACCATCAACAATCTTCACCCAAGCAAAATAAATAAAGCAAGTCAGGATTATACTATTTGAGTATACATTCAACAACAATCCAATGAGAACATACTCTCAAGGCACACCTCATGAAGCACTATGCTATTATAGAAAAGTCTAGCCACTTGCACAATTTGACTTTCTCATGAAATATACCACCTATAGTGTTCATCCTACAAGATGCGACAAACTTGATCCTGCTGACAAGTTTGTATAACAATACAGTGATACACAAAGGCTATTTTCTTTCACTAGCATTCTAGCAAAGCAATAGTAGATGTCACACTAAGGAACACCTATCAGGATTAGCTTCCTATGCCCGTGTTCACTCCCCGAGCTACCATACATATCTATTATGTCTCCTACATGCATAGAATCAAGGCTAGATGTAGTTCTACCAACTACTAAAAGTATAAAAGTTTACTCAATATTTTTCTCATACGAGCACATATAAAGATTAAGTATAAATACATTTCTAGATTACAGAGAAAAGACTCTATGGTCTTTTCAACCCTATCACCCACATCAAAAAAGTATAAACTAGGACTAGTGATGTCCAACATCATTCTCATGTCCTCATACATTGTCACACTTATGGCTAGTCACATATAGATGGGTTTATCTATCCATATATTAAATATACTTTTGCCCTTGCAATTAAATGACTCGAGAGTCTTTACAAAGTCATACCATCTGGGTATACGAATCAAGAACTTTCTAAGTCAATAATAACTCGAAGGACTTTGGTCAGCATTCGCCAGAAATAGGTTGACCATCCAAAATAGATATATTACTCTGGTATACTAATGAAAAACTCAACCTTTAATTTAATTTACAACTTTTTAATCTATTATAAAGATTCCTAATAAAATCAGGCTTATTATTGTAACCGCAACTTGGGCTTACAGGATAATTTGGATCAAACCATAAATATGGAAGTCTAAGGTAAAAGATAGTTTCATCAAACATTTGATCTTTCATTTAAGAAGATACATGGTTTCCTTTACCATTTCATTCTTGACTCAGCAAATTAAAATATATATTAAACTCGGTCTTTTCTATTACAACCTTAATCCTCTAATTAACGCTCCACGTTTTATCATACACTCAACTAAAAAAAAAAGCTACACAAGTCAACCAAAGTCATTGTTGGGTCTTAGACAAATACCATTTAGATTCAAAATAATATTTACACGGGTATATACATAAGTTCACTACCCCTGTTAAATGTAATAAAATGCTAAACACGCATGTCAATATTTAATATTCAGGCTGTCATAAAGTTTAATGTAGCCTTAAATATCAAAATGGGATGCAAAGTTATATGGATTTCAACTCTATTCTATCAAAATGCTACTTGTACCTCTTATTTCCAATGCAGACCTCTTGCTCAAAGGTATAAGAAAAGCATTTTATTGCCTATATATATATATATATATATAACCATGTACATAGTGCAGCCTTTTAAATAAATTATATGCTATTTTTTTAATAAAATAGATGTTTAATGCTTAATAATCAAATACATGCATCATTTCAATCTGTTTCATTATATAAAGAATAAGATACAGTATTTAATATAAATACATATATTTTTAGAGAAAAGAGTGGATGTTTCATTCTGATGTCTAGACGTCTTTATAGATAAACACAACGGTTTATATAATAAATACACCATAATCTTTAAACATATACAACGAACCTCTATAAAATAAAGCACACACTTTAAATAAATGCATCTTAAAAAGATTTACAATTCTGCTAGTTAGCATGCATCCTTTCATTTTCTAGATAAACTTCAGCGTTACCAATTAGAACTCAGAGTTTGCATTTAAATATTTGACTCAGCTTGGTATTGTTGATCGGTCACTGCAAGGTAAGGACTTCTGCATTTTATTTTATCAGCAATTTCACAATAAGGTTGGGCACTATTTTTTTTATAAACTCAACAACTTATAAATATGTGATAACAATGATTTCCTTAATACTTAGTCAAACTCAGCTCATTGATTTAACATAGGATGACTGGACGTGGTATTAATTGGCTAACGCTTCAATATAAAGTTGGGCGATGCATAAGAAGGCGTTAATGGAACCACAGGATCTGTGTTAACAATGCTTCTTCCATGATTCGAACTAGTGACCTACTGCCAACCAAACATATTTCTGTTGGATGAAAATGCAAATAATTGGCATTTTAGCAAAAGAGGTTGGGGATTTGGAATAAAAGCCTGAGTGATTTGTCTAGGCAAATAGCTTCACGTTTTCATATTGATACTCGGCCAAAACTATTAAAATATAAATTCTGCGTATTTTTTATTTTAAAATCCCAGTGACTTCCTTTTGCAAGGTAATACACAAAGATTCATAACCATATAGACCTGGTAATCATGAAAAGAAATTATTTTATGACATCAGCGATAACTACATGCACTGCTATATAAAGACTCGGTGATTTACCTATTCTTTATTTAGAACTCAGCTTTAACAATTCAGCATAAAAAATCAATGACTCAAACTATTGGCAAGACGGTTAGGTTATACTAAGGCATATAACAAGAACCAAATAACGCAGCCTATAATTGGAGTTTTTGCCCACACAGGCATATATCAATAAATTCAGGGCTTTGTCCCCAAATAAAGCTCTATAGAAACCATACACAAAATATTATTTGCTAAACTTACCTTATATGGATTGCTTGAAAAGAAAATACTTGATTGGCTTTTGATCTTTCCATCTTTCCAAATCCTGCTGTCTACTCGTTTTCTTCTCCCTTTCTCCTCCTAATTCTTTTTTTTTATTTTCTCCATGTTTCTCTGCTTATATCCTTTTCACAAAATTTCCCCCTCACTTATAATTTTAAATGCAGGTAACAGACTTGAAATGGCTCGTACTCCCCGTAGAAGGCATGACCACATCATATATACATTATATATATCTTGTCCAGACTTGGAGATAAACGCATATTTGCATTAGTTTGAAAATTCAAAGGGCTTTTTGAGTCCATTGAAATCTTGGACTGAAAAGGATATGTGGTTTTGGCTTGAGCTGAAGCAGTTAGGATAAAAGAAAGGGTGGTAGCGTTGCTCTTGGGTTGGGTTTAAGAAAGAACAAAATTTGATATGGTAACAATGTTAATGCTGCTGGACTAAAAATGGCTCCTTCCCTTCTCTACCTTCCCTCTCTATATCCATATGCCATATAATTTTGATGTCTCTCTTCTTCAGTTAAGAAAACCTCAAACACCTTGCATTTATTTCTTTCTTCCACTTACCATCAAAATCTTTTCATGTCATTCAAGGCAGAACTAAAGTTAATCTTCATTGTAATTCGAGTTCACAAATATGCAATTCCCAAATTAGCTCAAACATTTTACTCAAAGATTACTCAACTTAACCTTGGCGTTCCACTTAATTACTAGGTGTTTTATTTAATTGGATCAACTTTGCTTAGCATAGTGAAGTTTCACCAACATGATGTTGCATATAAAGATAAATCTTTGCATGAAAACCATTAAAGCAATGTTTGTTAGTTATTTAATAGATATACATGCTTAAGTCCATAATCAAAAGAGAACTATATTTTCGGAAACTAGTGTATATGTACATATAGATTTTATTGACATATATTGTATTATATTGATATAACGAATATCAATAATAAATTGGTTAAACATTCAAAGATAATGATAACGACACATTTATTTTAATATTTTTTTCATAAAATTAGATATATATTTTCTTGATTTACTCACAAATATCATGATAATTAAATGCATATCAAGACCAAAGCTTCACACAACTGTAAACGCAAATATCGCAACCCACACGTCAAAAGGACACATACACCACCATTGACGAGGGAAAATAGTTTATTGGACTAAAACCTGGTAGAGGAAAATGGGATGTAACAAACTCAATAATATAAATAATGGAATCTGATATATCACTAGTTAAAAACTAATTATGTTTAAGTGGATTAAATTATATATACAAAATAGTAATAGAGGTCTAATCACTTAATTTCATAATCATAGAGATAGGATCAGACAAGGTTTAGAGGAGTATCTTAAGTATCACGAGATCTAGTGATAGTCATAAAAATATCACAATGTAAATGCAAGCCTAGAAGTGACATGGACCTCACCACAAAAAATGGCAATGAACAAAGAGGACTTATAAAAGCATAAGTTCCTCTTTTGAAAATCAAGTGAGAAAGTGAGCATTTTGAAAAATGAAAGATAGGCATAAATTAATTTTATAATTGTGCTCCTCTAGTCTTAATCTCTAATAACCTCACTTAATTTTATGCACTATGATGTTAATTACCTGCAAAATATATTCTTCTCGTTACCCTACATGGGCAACAATATTTGAAACTTAAGAAAACAATATGTGTTTTGGAGTTTTTGTTGAGGGTTAGATGCGGTTTTAAGCACTATCTACTTATCAAACCCTAGACAATAAGCTAAAACATAAACACAACAAATTACATAATTAGAAACAATTCCAATGCTATATAGAACCTTAGTGAAGTATAGTGTGTGTCCTTCCTCCTTTGAATGATAGCTCTACCATAAACTTGTATACCACAATGATAAGTACTTTAATGGTTACTTGATCTCTCTAGAATGTATGATTCCTCATTCAATTCTCTATAAAAATTCTCAATAAACTTAAAAATAAATGAACTATAATACATGTGTATTTATAAATTAGGGCCTTGTCTACACCCAAACCAACATCAAATGATATAAAACCAAATTTGGTGGGATCAAGGGGGCATGTGCACATTAGTTTGGGGGGCGGAGGAAGCAGGGAAAGGGTGACCACATAAACCACCCAACACCATGAAGGATGCTCTTAGCAAACTTAAGAGCATCAATCACACTCCTTAACACAAGTCATAAGCCATTAGGAATTGGGGAGGAGAAATAGATAGTTGGATGGAATAAAAAGAGAAATAGGGATTATTATAAGTCGAAAAATGTACTAATAACCCTTATTTTGAACAAATGATCAATAAATACACAAACATCTCAAAATCATGCTATGTAATAACTAATAATATTAATAAACTATTTTTAGGTGTCAATAATAACCATACTTTAAATTTAAATTTCAGTTAAAATTGCATAAATAAAATAGATACTAACTATTAAATAATAAAAGAGATGAAATGAATCTTAATCAAAGTAAAAGTGATTCCCTTATTATAAGTGCTTGTTTTGTATACTTCTATTTTTAAATTTTGATTTTAAATATCTATATAGTTATATCAAATTTAATTTTAAAATAAATAAATTGAAAAAATTCATAAATTTTCAATAAAAATTAAATAACAACAACAACAACAACAACAACAATAATAATAATAATTTACAATTCTTTTTAAATAAAAATACACTTTTATTAATATAACAAAATGTAATATATGGCTAATAAAAAAAAAAGTATATCACTATTCATAGGTATAAACAGTGATATACTAAAAGACTCTGATTCATAGGTATAAATAGTGATATACTATAAGACTCTGATCCACTGAAGCTTATACACATTAACACAATGGTTGTTGCAGAAGCGGATTCATAAAAGTTTAGCAGGACTTGGTGTTGTGGTTCCGCGCTCGAATCCTGGGGCGACACATTATGTCGTATTCGCCGAAATCATGGGTGCAGCCGAAGGTGCAGAAAACATTAACGTACTTCAAACAAAGATATGAAAACGCCACCCAAAACACTGCCACGCCAAAATAAAGCCCAAAAGTGACGATAGCCAGCGGATTGAAGGCCTTCCTTGCTAAAACTGTTCTTCTGCTGCCATTGGGAGTCTCAATTGATTTCTTCACATTACTCTCCATGTTATAACTGCATCTACATTCGGCCCCCTCTTCTGCACTGTAACATAAAAAGGGATGAAGGACACATGTGACCAGCACAACAAGAAGAAGAGTGGCCTTCATATGACTTATTCCTTTCATTGCTCTAAACATTCTTTGTTTCTTTTTCCTTAGAAATGACTGAGAAGCATAGATTTGTATTTAGTGTGTTTGTGAAGTATGCGTTTGCCATGGGTTCAATTTATCCCCTCCCTCGGGGCACCCAAATCATGAATCTCTTGACTAGTCAACATCGATTGTTTATCCCAAGGTCAATTTTCGTAATGGTTGATTTCGCACGCCAAAAAAAGGTAATAGGGGAGCTTCGGAAGTAAAAAATGTCTGCATCAAGAAGTGAACCCCGTTTATGTGCTTCGACTTGACTAATCCGAGTCCAAATCACGTGTGAAGGTACGAGAAAGAAAAAATGTCTACTAAAGACAAAACAGCATCAATCACAGACTTTCGTTGCGGTCAAGTTTGGTGCAATTTGAAGACCAGGCTGCAGGGGTTAAATTTGACCCCTGTTTAAACGTTTTTTACCATTTTAAATGGAAAATACTTCAATTTTTTTTTAAAAAAATCGTAATGAAGGACGGGGATTTTTTTTTAAAAGACTGTCATTTTGACGTTTACATTTAAAAAACACCCGTTCTAATTTTATATAAAGCTAAGCCTATATGCCTTAAGTTTATAAGCTCACTAGCTCAAAGTCTAGCCCTCTGGCTCCAGAATCCCAACTCCCAAGTTCGACTCTCCGTCTGTCTCTCCCCATAACATTAATTATTAAATCTTTTAAATTTATTAGAAGCGCTGCACACATTGCACTGGCAGACTGGCAGTGGCAAGTTGGCAATCGGCAGACTGGTAGTGATGGCACCATAGTACGCTAAATATATATTAAATCTCCACAGACTCCACCATAGACTATATATTGTAGACTCAGCATTGATGAATTGCCGTGGTAGTTGAAGAGGGTTGGTATTTGCCACTGGTCATTCCAATTTCCCCCCATTCCCGAATCCCCAATGTGGTGTAACTGGGGTTGTTGCAGCCTGCAGCCTGTGTGTGAGAATATATGGGCCGCAACAGAATAGGGTGGCAGTGACAACACCGCAAAATTATCCCAGACTCCAGTACCCATTTGAAAATTGCATTGGCTTTTTCTGTTATTTGGGATCTAACCTCCAACAGTCCGACTCTTTGAGCAACTCTTCTGTGTTCTAATTGTTGTATGGGAAGCAATTTTTCTGAGTTATATTGCAACACAAGCCGTTACCATAGCTTCCATCTTACTTTGCATCCAGTAAGAATCTTGTTGGGCAAGTGGCAGGGCATTGGTTATTGGGTTTAAGCTCAAGTTGGCATTTCTAACGTAAGTATCTAAACTTGGTTTTTCATCTCATAGTTTATTTTTTCATATTGCTTAGCTTTGGCTTTCGTTCTACTCTGAGAATCATTATTGCCAATTTATCACTTTAGTTAAATCATGTTTTCAATTCTATAAAGTTGTTCAGCCCTTGTCATTATTCAGAGGATGCACATACTAGAGAAGAAAATTCAAAGCGGTGGCTTCTTAAAATTTTTGAACACTTGCAACATACTTTATGTGAGGGAGAAAAAGCTTTCTTTGATTTTGAAGGTTGTTTAAAAGAGTTGTATAATTTTGTTGATACTCTTCGCTTTAGTTGTGAAGGATTTCTCATGAAGGAAGCTTGGAGGGTTTTTTGTGCTACAGATTCACAAAAGTAGTCTAGAAAGGCTAGTTTCAAGTGTAATAGTAATTTTTTGCAACTTGAGTGCGAAAATGCTGATAAATTACTAAATAACTAGTAAAGTCTAACCATTTTTCTGGTTTTCTATTTACACAATTGTATTTGATCCTTGACACGTGGGTACTTTTTTTTTTTTTAAAATCTCAAATGCAATCCCCAGGATGAAATTGTCATGGGAGAGTCAATAGACTCAGCACTAGCAGTAGCAGTGAAGTTTTCTACGGACTCTGCAGGTCCATTTCTACAGACTCTGCAGAGTTTGGATTTCTACGGACTCGACACTATTAGTGAAGTTTTCTACGGACTCTGCAGGTCCATTTCTACGGACTCTGCAGGGTTTCTACGGACTCCACAGGGATGGGAATGCTTCGGTTCAATGCTTGAGAAATATTGAGAAATATCCATCTAGTGAGTTGTTTAGGGTTCCCCATCACATAAACAATAAGTTTAATTAATTTCTATATAAATTTATGAAAGTCAAAAATGATAAATGAACGTTACGTGCAAGGTGACATTATCTTAAAAACCATCACAAAAGATTTTCTTGACGGGCAAGGGTGACTGTCAAATTTAACCCCTGCCAGATTGAGGAGAAAAGGAAGCCACCGAAAAATACTTTTATAAATTTGTTTATTTTTTTATTTTTTAAAGGTACTTTTCCCAATTCTTCTTTGGAAAAGTGGGGCATCTAGTGGATATTTAATTATTCTTTGAAAAGATGGGGGCATTTAGTGGGTGTGTAAATGAAAATAGTTTGTTGCAATTATAATATTAGATCGAAGAGAAAATGGGGTATCGATTAAGTGGGTTGTAGTTTTATGATGAGGATGATGGTGTAAATGGTGTTGTTTAGCCATCCACCAAGGTATAAATCTTAAGAGATGTAAAAAAGGGTGACGCCTCGGATGAATTTGGCAGAATAGATACCCCTCAGTGCTTGCCACTAAGTCGAAGAAGGATTCTCTACAACTAATCCATGTAAAAGCAAGGTTTCAATCAAAGAAAAGGTACTAAGTCGAAGAAGTACTCTTTACACCTAATCCATGTAAAAGCAAGCTTTCAATCAAAAACAAAAATAAGATATCTAGTGAGTACGGAAATGAAAATAATATATTGTAATTGTAAAATCAAATCAAAGAGAAAATGAAACATATAATAGATTCAGAAATAAAAATGATTTATTGTAATTATAAGATTAAATTATAGAGAAAATGATTTTCAATAGAAAATATTTTAAAAATCATTTTTAACCTTTTTTTTAAAATATATTATTTTTATTTGAAAAGAAAAATATTTAAAACTTTAAAAAATAAAAATAAAAAATCATTAATATTAGTGTAGAAATAAATCGTTCAATTTATTTAAATGACAAAATAATTGTTTATAATATAAGTTATAGAATAATAATTGTTTCTTACAATTTAAAGATTAGATTATAGAGGAGAAAGGTAAGAAACAAGATTAACATTTTTCAAATTTATTTATTTTAAAAGTGGTTGAGTTTTTTTTTTTTTTTTTAATGAAGATTGTTTATTCTCATATTAATTTGAGTTATGAGTGCCCTTTAATTTTTTTAATTCTAATCTCTTTAAATAATTTCAACCGATAAATAATTTAATAAAAGTATAATACATCTAATTCATTTGTTTTTATATTTTAAAATTTCTTTAAATAAATATTTTATTATAATGTAAAAGACTAATGTTATTAATTTGTAATAATGTATTGAAATAAAATTAAGTCAATCTCTCTTTTTATATATAAATAATCATAAAATATGTAAAAAGGGTCAATTTTGTAATCTAAAATAATGTGAGTTACAAAGAGTTTGTGTAAGTAATAAAATATTATAGAAGACACTACACTAGCAATGGTTCTTGGATGATACAATGGACCTGTGAATAGGAAGGGTAAGGAAATAGTTGAAGATTGATGTATGAGGGACGACAATGTCAAATTTATGAAATTTCATTTTTCATATATCAATCATCAACAATTTCGTCAACTTCTTATCAATGTGTCCATTACAATGTTAGAAGTAATTGCTAGTTATAATAACTATTTATATTATAAACATTTATCATGACCAATTCAAATTCAAATTAAAGAAAAAATAAATTAAATACACTAATTAACCTATACAAAAAATAATAATAAAATAATAGATTTGTATTATCACCATTAATTTAATACGAATCGATTAAAAATTTTATTATATATATATATATATATATATATATATGCAAAGAGGGTTAATTTTGTAATCTAAAATAATGTAAGTTAAATTGTAATATAAAATAATGTAAGCTACAAAGAATTTGTGTAAGTAATAAAATATTATAGAAGACACTACATTAGCAATTGTTTTTGGATGGTAAAATGAACATGTTGATAGGAAGGGTAAGGAAATGGTCGAATACTGATGTATGAGGAATGGAAATATCAAATTTGTGAACTTTTGTTTCCCATAAATCAATCTTCAACAATTCTATTAACTTCTTATCGATGTATCCATTACAATGTCAGAAGTAATTACTACTTATAATAACTATTCATATTATAAGCATTTATCATGACCAATGTAAATTTAGATTAAAGCAACAATAAATTAAATAAAATTAATTGACCTATTAAAAAAAATAATAGATTTGTATTATTACCATTAGTTTAATGTGTCATAATTTGTTTTTGTTTTTTTTTTAAATTAAAAACCATCCATTATAATGGCAAAAGGATAATGTGGTAAAAGGGCATCTATCTACTATTAGTTTAATGTGAGTCAATTAAGAATTAGTGTTATAACATAAGTTTTTTTAAATTAAAAATCATCCATCATAATGATAGAGGGATAATGTGGTAAAAGGGTATCTATCTATATGTATGTTTGTATGTCTGTCTATCTTTAATGTGACTTTAAGAATCATTACTTTTTTTTTTATGATTTAAAAAATTATTATTTATTGAAAGGTTATAATAAATCAAAAAAATTAATTGATGTAGATTTATATTTATGAGTTAATTGATCTAAATTTACTATTTTTACTTTTTTACTCAAATGTTTTTATATAATACTACTTCTTATATTGTTGAGTTTTATATTTGTCTTTTAGATCTCCCTTCACAACTCTTTTACCACTTGCATGTGCAAGTTTGACTAATCTTCTTTTTATTTGAATTGCATTTGAAATGAGGTCCATTATCTCACCGTATGTAGGTATCTAATGGTTGTGTCATGGATATTTTATAAAACGTCTTTATGCATAAGTATCTATGACATTACATCTTCCACCACCCTCAAGTGGCAGTTGGGGTGTCTAGATGGGATGGATTAAGGATTTTTGTTCTTCTTGTTTACATATAATATGATGTCAAATGAGAAACAAATCATAAAATACACTCGAATTAATATATTTATTTCAAATAAATGCATTTTTTCACCTAAAACATTCTAATTTTTCACACATAATTATATGTTGAATAAGAGATAAATTTTCTCCTTTCCCCACCTAATTAGGTTGGGCTGAAATTATGGTCCAACATTTTTAAAATTAAATGTTTTTATGCCTATAATATCCTTGATTTTTCACACATAACTATGTGTTGAACATGAAATAAAGTTTCTTCTTTCTTCACCTAACTAGGTTGGGCTAAAATGGTGATCTAGCCTAATCATCATTACAATAACTTGGATGTATGATGTTTCTCTTGCACCATGTATTTTTTACCACAATAATAAAAGTTTAAAATATTTGTGGTCACTAACTTATTATGTAGATAAATATATTATAATTCTCCATAGACCATTTAGGATTCAAACCTAAAACCAATAGTGTATCTTTCTTTATTTTATGGTTATGAGTGTTGAATACATTTCCAACATCCATAAGCGAATCTTATTTACTTGATACTTATTTTATGAATTTGATGGTACTTTATTTTCTATTTACCATCTAGCACTCAAACTAAGGACTTCAAATTAACATGTTGAAAAGCTCTATCACTTAGCTATCATCCCTCTAGTATGGCTTTTTATTTAAAATCTATAATTGTATAGAAAATGTATTTCCTTAATTTCATAAAGATCCTAATCATGAAAAAAAATGAAGTATTTGATTTACTCTCAATTATCTATAAGTGCATCATCTTGATAAGATAGTAAAAAACACATGTAATAATATGAGTAATTTTTAATTTTAATTTTTTGCATAAATATAATTGTAAAAATAGTGATAATAGTGTAAAATAAAGTGTCAATAATAAAAAATAATGTTAAATTCATAAAATCATGATAATTTTTATAATCTTGTGATCACACATGTTTTGATTTTTTTACCAAATGACCCCTCAATAAATTTCCTTGCCTACCTCAATACCATAAAAATACTTATAATGAATAAACTCATTAATATGAACTTTGAAGGGAAATAAATATATAATTTACACCTCATAATTCAAACAAAAATATTTACAAATATTAATTGTGTCTATACCAAAAATTAAAATTAAAGGTAGCTTTTTAGGTCATTGATAAGCCAAACATCAATTTATTGTATGAGATTTGTTTATGGAAGTCTACATGGAGATTATTTTTCCATTTACCTTATATAAATAGAGACTTCAAGTTAAATTCATCATAAAAATTAGTGTATGTAACTAAATAGATAGACTATAATTAAATTTTTTAAAAATAATAATCAATTACTTTAACTAGGACAAACATGTGATATATATATATATACATACTTACTTAATATATATATTATAAAATTAGAAAGAGGTGATTTTACAAGGTTTAGAAGAGTATCTTGAATATCAGGATATCTAGTAAGAGTCATCAAAATGTCACAATGTAATTACATGCCCAAAAGTGACATGAACCTTGACCAAAAAATTGACAATGCATAAATAAGGATCATAGGAGCATGATTCCATATCATTGATAGTTAGCAGAGGAAGTGATGATTATGAAAAATTAAATATAATCATTGATTTGAGGCCCAAGAGGAAACCTGATGGACAATCTACTTAAATGGGATTAAGAGGGTTACAAACGAAACAACATTATGAATGATAAAAGATATGAAGGTGTAATGTGTTAAATAGAAAGGAAAGCAAAGAAGATGATGAAAACCAATATATAACTATAACAAAAAAGTTTTATTACTCTAACTTATATATAATATCTGAGAGATAAGACATGTGGTGCCTATGTGATCCCTAAATTCATTTTTGTTCACCTGACTAACTACAATGAATGGAAATGTACATTAATATACAATGAATAAAGGTGAAGTATAAGTTTAATTATTATAATGATTGGTAACAACTACTTCATAACCAATGAATTTCATGATATCAATGAATGTTTTTTGTGATGACCTAAGGTCTACAGTAATGACATTGTAAGAGTTGTGTGGTAATGCAGAAGTAGAGTTAGATCTTATGGATTGGAATGTAGGTGTGGCATCTAGTGCCAATGTTGATGACATTAATGTGAGGATGTATATGCAATAATGGTAAAATGTTCAATAATATAAATGACTATATCCTCTTGGATTAGTCACCCCACCTTGAAGATCAATGATCCCCATTGTATACAGTTGCATCAAGGGATTTGGAAATATATTTTCAATTTTATCTTATAAAAGCCATCTTCCCTAGGAAAACACTTGACCTTATTTGAAAATATGGAAGAGAGTGATCTCTTGTCAATGAAGTCATTTGCCTCGAGTGTTAATGACTTGATATGATTTTGATGGGATATTGTAATCTAAATTGATCCCTATCTATTGAAGAGTCTTTATAATATCTAAATTATCCAACAGGGGTGTAAACTAATGGTACAAGATTTATGCATTGAAAACTAAAAGCAACCTAATATAATAAGTTATATTAAACTTGAAAACATTATCTCTTATTTGGTGATGGTAGGGCTTATTTTGAAGTAGACAATTTTTTCAGTAAGATCCTTTTAATATTTCCTTTTGTAAGTTTATCCAGAATCAATCACTAACCTGGAAGGTGTGCATTGGCCATTGCTTATACTTAGCATTACCCTATTGCACAATAGTTCACACTTGACATTGAGTTTGCTTAATATCCTCAATGAATTGAACATATTTTTAAACTTTTATTTGAGTTGAAGGAGTTGATATTATTGATGTTGGAATAGGATAAGTTATGTCAATGGGTGCTATAAATTGGAAACCCAAAAAAATCTATTTTTTTTTACATGTAATAGAGTTGTGTAGGGCTTTGTTATAGCTATGTTGAGTGAAAATAAATATTTCATACCTAATGTTACTTATTTAAATTATATATTCTTAGAAGGTGCACTATCATATTATTTACCATTTCTCTTTATCTATTAGAATATAAATGAAAGGTAGTATATTTTTCAAATTTGTGTCTATCATAAGTTAAAGTGATTTCTATAACTTTCTCAAGAATCTATTATAACAATTTTTTATACCCTATTCAAATAATTGTTTACAACTTTTTATAAAACACTACATATGGCAGGGGTTAACTTATTTGATAATGCTTGTTTGTCATTATGTTTATTTGATTATGCATTAATTCTTATACTTGAAATTTTCTAATGTAATTATTAACTAATTTTATATCATGTTTTATTAAAAATTATATAGAGTAGTGATTTTTATTTCATTCATTACAATATTATTCATTTTGCATACTTTGCCTTTTTGAACATTGATGTGTTGAAAAATAGTGCAAGTGATCATATATGTAAAGTCACATTTGGTGAAATCTCTATTAAAATTTTGATAATGATGAAAAAAATTCTAATTTTAATGTGAAACTTTTGTCCTCCATGAAAATTTTCCATCTTCATAATAGTTTAATGAACTATCATATCATTTTCTGACACTTCATTGCATCGCATTTGTCTTCTATACATAATTTTAACATAAGATTGATAAATTTTTTCATAATTTTAGTAATTTAAATATTCATTAAATTTGTATGTGAATAATATCATAAACCCTAATGACCTATTCCTAATATCCTAAAACTATCCCAAAGAGTTAATACCTATTTAAAGTTATGACTTTAGTTGTTCTTGCTTTTGAATATAATCATGTTGATCATATTTATAAACTATATTAATTTTGGACTATTTATTTTTTGTGGCAATAGTCACATTGATTATATTCATCTACATATTAATTTGACTTAAGTAGTTGGAAAAACTAAGCTCATTTTATTTTCAATTTGAAGATATGTGAATAAATCTTAAGGGAGTTTGATTGCATATAAAGTTTTTATTATGAAAGATTTGATTTAATTTTGATATGAATTTAAAATCTTGAAGAAATTTTAACACTTTTGATGAGATTTAAGTCTTGTCATTTTAATGTTTGAAATTGGTGAAAGATTTAGTTGGTGGCAAAACATTTTTGTAGAATAGATAGTGAGATAAATTTAATAGAATAATGAATTTAGAAACATTTATAAACATATCAAAATAGTTTGTAAAGGTTGTAATTTCAATTTTTCATTTAAAAAAAGGTGGTCACTGCGATTTACATGTAGAACATATGTGCCAAGCATTGAATGGGCCACTAGGTTATTGACCCCACATTCAATGAAACTTTAGAAATAAGGTATAGGCAATTGTTTTCATTTTAAACTGGTCATTTGATTTTCTCAAGCTTATCTACAGAAGCAAAACACCGTCATTTTTTATTTAATAATCTTCCTAGCTTGTTTTAGTTGTATGTTCTCTTGTTTCTACATTTTAGATAGTTACAAGAGCATTCAAAGACTTTTTCAAGTGATAAATGACTATCTTAGTAGTTTTTTTTGTTTTTATTGAGTCTTTTGAGAAAGTTTTACACCTATGATTTCTATAAAACAAAATTACAAGTATGAAGTCTTTTTTCTTTCAAATAATTATTTTTTGGTAGTTTTAATGATAGAATTTTGAATGAAGCCTGACAGTTTCTATAGTTTTTAAATGAAAATTTGGATGTTACCTTTCAATTGGCATAAGAGTTTTTGCATGTAATCTGAGTAGTTTTCAAGTGATAAGGTTCTGAATAGAATCTTGGTAGTTTTAAGATATTTCAAATAGAATATGGTTTTACTTTTTAAATCGATATATATGTTTCAAAGATATGTTTTTTAGCATGCAAACTAGTTATTTTTTAAATAGTATAAATTTCAATAAAATATAAGTCTTTTTGTTTTTCAGTTAATAAAAACATTTGAATCTATATATCTCTACAAATAATTACTTTGTTCACATCACATCAAATCTTAATCATTTTTATTTTTTATTTTTAATTTAAAATTCAAAATTTTCCTTAAAAAATATTATGTGGGTGCAAACCCAAACTTGTGTAAAATATTTTTTCTTGTTTTGATGGGTATTGAACCATAAACATTGTGATTGAATCCTTGTTATTAGGAAGGTTTTATTTAGTGTTTCTCATAAGTTTTAAATATTATATGTTGATGAGCTTAGCTTACATGAAGAATACGTAGCTACTTTTTATTACATGCAAATATTTTCATATTCAAACACCGCATGCATTTTCAGTTATCTTCAAGTTTGGTTTAATTTTGACGGTCTCGATCAGATTTTTAGTTTTGTCTTTTTGTGTCTCGAATTGGAGGGAGATTTGGTTGGTAGCTGAACATCTTTACAGAATAGATAGTGAGATAAATTTGGTGGAAATTTTGGTGATAGTTAGCATCAATTGCAATGAATTTGGTAATGTTGCAATTTCAATTTTTGATTAAAAAAATGGTGGCCACTGCCGTTTACATGTAGTACATATGTTCCAAGCATTGAATCAACCACCTGGCTATTGAGCCCGCATTCAATGAAATTTTTGAAATGGGGTATGGTGAGCTGTTTTCATTTTAAATTTGTCATTTGATTTTTGTCAAACTTATCCATGGAATCCAAACGCTATAATTTGTTGTTTAACAAACTTATTATTTTTTTAGTTGTATGCTCTTTTGTTTTGACATCTTAGATAGTTGCAATAGCATTTTAAGACTTTTTCAAGTGGTGAATGACTATTTTAGCATTTTATTTTATTTTTGGTTTTTCTGTAGTTTTTGAGGATATTTTTTACATATTATTTCAAAAAATAATAAATTATAAATATGAATTATTTTTTGTTTTCAAATATATTTTTTTTGGTAATTTTGGTGATAGAATTTTAAATGAAGATTAATGATTTCAATATTTTTGAAATGAAAATGTAGATATTATTTTTTAGTGGGCATAATATTTTTTTATATAATTTGAGTATTTTTCAAATGATAAGGTTTTGAGTGGAATCTTAGCGGTCTTAAAACATTTAAAATATAACATAGTTTTACTTTTTAATTAAATATATGAATTTTAAATATATGGTTCTTAGCATGCAAATTGGTTGTTTATACATTGAACAAAATACAAGTCTTTTTATTTTTTAACTGATATACATGCCATATATCTCTACATAAAGTTACCTTGTTCACATCATGTGAATTCTTGATCATTTCCCCTTTTTATTTTTTAGTTTAAAATTTGAAGCTTTAATAAAAATTTGTGCATGCAAACTTAAACTTGTGTAAAATATATATACTTGTTTTGATGAGTATTTAACTATAAACATTGTGATTTAATCTTTGTGATCTAGAAGATTTTCTTTGTTGCTTCTCAAAAGTTTTTAATATTATAGGTTAATGAGCTTAGTTTACTTGACTAATACATGGTTATTTTTTATTGCATGCAAATATTTTGAGATTTGAATATTGCATGCATTTTTTATTTTATTTTAGGTTTTGAAGTCAAAATTATTTGAACTATTACGCAAGTTTATATATGTATAATATATATAAATAATACATTTTTGAACATTTGTATGTATATTTATGGCTCCAATTTTTGATGAATTTTAGTAATACTATCACATTTGTAGTTTTGAAGGTTTCTTTGACTATTCTTAGTTGGCTTTTTTTAAACATAATTGAGATTATTGCATGTTCAAAAATTATATAGGTTAATAAATCTAACTACAAGAAAACTAATTATTTTTTGAAACCCTACATGTATTTTAGTTTCTTGATATGATAATTTTGACATGATTTTATCATAATATCTAGAAGGGATTTTGGTTTGTTTCTAAACATCTTACCCTCAAATATAAGCATAATTTAAAGGTTTAAAGTTTGGTATAGTTGAAAACCTACATACAAATATAATACAATTTAATCCTTTCATACATTTTCATTTTTTACCTTGTGATAATTTTGACATAGAAGTGTTTGAATCTTCTTTGACAATTTTGAAAAACATTTTAGGTTGTTTCTATGTTTTTTTGTGTGTAAAATATCAACATAGTTTGAATTTAGTTTTTTAATTACTTTCACATTTTTATATTTTTAAGTGTCAACATGATCAATATTCTTGCATTGGAAATTCACTTTGATAAAATTTCTAAAATAGAAAAATGTTTGAAAATATATACAATTTAGCTCGCAATCTAGATATAAGTTTCTTTAAATTATTTTAATGAGATTATGTTTTACTTTTTTTTGATTTAATAGTTATTAATAGGTATAAAAATTTAAAATATTATTCATATTGTTATTTATGACATTTAACCATAAATATGAATGTAAATAAGAATTGATAATTTAAATTGATTGACATGTAACATACACTAAAAATAGTAAGTATAACCATAACTAGGATATTTAACATTTTATGGTTTCTACTTCATTGTAGAAAATGTTTGATAGTGAGAAATCAAATGATATAGGAATTTGATAGCTCAAGTTCAATAATAGAGTCTCTATCAATGATTAGATAATTTTTCACTCCCTTTATAGCATCACAGGATGATCTTATCCATTGATTGAAGACTTGTTCAATTTGACCATGAAGAAAATGTGATTACCCTACCACTTGTGTTTATGTCTACAAATAGGGTTGAGATATCTAAATTATATAGATATCATGAAAAAACCTTTGTTTTCCTTCTATGTGACTTGAAAATATTAGGGATACTTGTGAGAGTTATAAATCTGCATAAATAAGGGGAAGTGTAATGGGGTGAGCTGACCCCAATCACCCCCATTGATGATTGACCACTGTCTATGTATCTAGATACTCTAAGGAGGGAATCAAACTATATGTAGCTCTACCACTTAAATTTATTTTTTAATAATTTTCTTTAAATATAAATATGTAGCTATAAATTTAGCTTTGATGCTTGAAAATGTTAGATCTTTTCTTGATTTGAAATACTTCAAACTTGGTTGGTGAATAATCTTAGTTAATGATATTTAATTTGGAAATAATATGTAATATTTGCTTAATGTTTAGTAGTGTTTAAATTCTCAATAGATAGTACCAAGATAACATTAATGAATGTCATTTGAAATTATTTATATTAAAACCTTTTGACAATTTTCTTTAGCCAACTTGTGCAATGTATAGGATGACCCAAATAAATATTTTAAAAGTTAAAAATTATCCATTAAATAGGGTAGGGGAAAAAAATAAAGGACACTTTTATTGAGGTTTTCATTATTCTTAGAGTGATATAAGTCAGTTTGGGTATTGATTTAGAAATTCATGTGTAGTAGTGATGAAGAAAACATGGGTCAAGCTCGCATATAGATAAAGGACTAGAGGAATGGAGAATAAGGACCATGTATTTGAGTTTAAGTAAAGTCACTTAATATATGTTAAGAATTAAAAAATTTCAAGTACATGTAACTATATTTAGGTGTCTACATTCTCCCCTTACCCTTCCCCCTGCTTCCCTTATTTTAGTAATGAAATTGCTAAAGTAAAGGAGAAATAAATAAACTTATGTGTACAACACACTTTATATTTTTGATAGGAAACACCAATTATGTAGGGAACTCATTTTAAAAAACCATAAAATAATATTTTAATTAATCAATATCTACATTTTAAATCTTAAAAATATAGAATTTGAAAAATGAATTTGATAGGAGAGTAAGGAATGAGAGCACATGTAAGGAGATGACACCATATTTCCATGTAACATATTAAAGATGATGAAGAATTGGATAAATATGCCCCATTGTTGAAACACTTTTATATATATATATATATATATATATATATATATATATATATATATATATATATATATATATATATATATATATATATATATATATATATATATATATATGGTTCATCATGTTTATAAATGGATAATAAATATTTATCAAGTCCTAAATTTTAATAATTAATCAAGCCATTGAGTTGGAAAGATGTATACTCCAACTCTCATGAATTTGGAGTACCAAATGTACTAATCCAAAATAAAGTGGAATCATGATGGGTTTAATATAATTGATGCCAAGATAATTTAATTCCACTATAATTGAATGTACATCACCCATAATACAATATAAAATCACACAATAGGTTCACTAGAAGTAATTCCAAAGCCATTGAGTGTCACTAGACTTGAATGTACATTACATGGAACATAACGAATCACACTGCTATAAACATATATATATTCTCTTTCAATGATCAAGAGAATGAATAATAATCATTTCCTTATCATTATCATAGTTATAATATATTTTAAATTAAATTTCATTCATTTTTCATTGAATTTGTACTACTATATTTTAGTGTTATGTGCATGAACCAGTATCATACCTTTTTAAATTTGAAAAATTTATATATGTGCATATGAATCGACATCATTCCACATAAATATATGCTAAATAATATATAATTCTATGCATTTATATTTTAAATTGTAAATATATATGAAACTTGTAATTCTTCTTCTTGTAACAATTTTTCATATGTCCATGCATATGCATCAAAGTGTATATGAATTTATACTCAAGTATCTATAAATTGAGTACATTTTCTATCATATTCCCCAATTAATTTTATTAATGTTAAAATTATGTCATGTGTCTAATTTATAAATTACTTTGAATCTTTTTACTCTATTATAAAATCTATTTTTACTACTCATTAAGGCCTACTCTAAAACAACCCCACTCTAATGCCCATCTTTGAGATGAGGGATGTTGCCTACAAATCACTCATCTAAAAATAAGAGTTTTACCATGTGATAAATATATATATATATACATTTATAATCTTTTCAATATGTGGATAGTATGTTATCATAATAATATAATTGTCATTAAAGCATGTATGCAACATATTGAATGGAAGGCATACAAGAGCCATGTCTAGATAGATTTAGTAATGAGACATGCATTAAAATGACCATATATGAATTATAATATGTAGTAAAATTTAATGATATGAATCATGGCACCATTAATAAAATTCAAAAATCATAATAAGCACAACAGACAATATCACACATAAGGCCAACAGCCACATACAAAGGTCATGAACATGTTACAATAGACAAGACTAAGGGCCACACATAAAGGATATCAATAATGTATCAAAAAAGGGATAAAAATATATCACACACATAGGTCCAAGTGGATACACATAATAAACAAGTAACGTCTAGCCTAGCATGAAAGAAAGTAACCTTATTAAAGGAACATAGAACAAGTGAAAACTAGTCTACACCATCCATGCATATTAATGTCACATCATATAAATATATCTTATATATGTATCACAATGTAATATATGATTAATTATCAAGACACTTATAATATAATTATCTCAACATGGTAGAGAGGTCATAGATAGATATAACCTATTATAATGTAAGATATAGATAAGATGCATCTAGAATAAGTATGACCACTAGGCACAAGGGAGTCCTACATCTAAGAATCCATGTATAATATGTATATACTAAATCACACTCATATACCTCATGAAAAGCACGTGTGTGAGAGAAATAATATGCCATCTACCAAAGTATGTGATAAATAACATGTGTAAGGAAGTAAACTAGCAACTCATGTCATGCTTCCAAGGTTATCATTTATTTATTTTTGAGAAAAAATTGAATTTTTTGAATTTTTTAAATATTTGACTGTTTTTATATTTTTGAAACATTTGATTTTTTTTTACATATTTGAAGAAAAACTAGCTACTGATTCTATTAAATGGATTCCCATAGTGCATGCATGTATCATAAAATGGGAGGATGACTTTCTACAAATGAAAAGTGCCACATATATATGAATCAAAATATTAAAAGGCATTGAGTATTATGATGTAACTATCTTGATCATTTCTCATATAATATTTTTTAGGGTGTGTAAATCTATAAGGAACATGACTTGGTGGAGTCCATTGTACAGTAGCAAAACATCTCACTACCTATGTCCATTATGGAACATGCTAAATTATCTAAGGTACTACCTTAGAATGCACTATAGAAGATGGATGTCTATTTAAACTTTGAATAAAACTTTGATGTCTAGCTTGTTATCTAGGAGGGTGTACTGATCTCATTTAAATTAACTAAGTAGAAATATAATGCCTAGGTGAAACAACTATCTCTTCACTATCCTCTTGAATAGGTGTACTAACAAACTACAATGGTGGTAGGGGGGAGGAGGATATACTACCAAATGTAGAGGGTATTCATATCAAATGCCTAAAAATTTGGCCACCTAATTATAATGTATATATTTTATACATTTATGTGTTATGGATGGAACTACATGAAGATTTTGTATCTAAGGGCATCCAAATAATGTGTCAAAGACCCCTATGCTTGATAAAATTAAGAATGGACTAACCATTGTCACTGAAAAACTTGAACAAGAATCACTAAATTCCAAAGATTATTATGTATATATCCACCAAATGCTTTAATTATTTTTGATGTATCTTATAAATATTACTCTGCATACCCAAGAGTGTAAATAAGTGTCATTTTACATGCATATTCACTTGACCAATTATCTATCATGACACTATATATGGATTTTTTTAAATATAATCTCGAATAAAGAGTGAGTATATATGTGAATCTTCATCAAAAATATAATTTTCCTCAAATGTGATCATAGGACATGGTGTTGATGCAATCATAGTTGATTAGGACCAACTAAAGTCATAGTTGAGTGACACCATCTCAAAACAAATTTCATGAGGAATAAGATGCCTCTTCCCATTTTAGTTGTAGATTTGGGTTATATTTTACTAGTTGAGTACATTCAATTTCATAATGAGTATAGAATATTTTAGGCACGATTGGATGTTTATGAGGATAAAGAGAGCAAGATTCCATCCTAATCACAATCTCAACATAATGATAGTGGGGCATCATCATCATGACCCCCATGTTGATCAATAGGGATGCTGATAGAGATGTATATGTAGATGACTAGGGGAAAAATAATGAGTGACCTTAGTTATTTTATATTTTCATTATCATGTTAAAGTTTTATTTTATCTATGGACTTTTATTGTTCTTGCTTATATTGTGCTTATGCGTAATGAATATTTCAAATGTTTTAAAAGTTGTTGCATTTTATAATTATATGTGATTTCATTATTATTTAATACCTTGATATATTGTGTTGTGTGTTTGTATATGAATAATTTGTTAATGATATATTATTCAATTTGTGATAGATTTGTATAATTGAACTATCTAAAAATTCTAGAATGAGTTGATCATCATGATGGAAATAAAATTTGTGCTCCATTTTATCATCATTTATAAATAAATTTTGATACTAAATATTTCACTCTGTATTCTTAAATATAATAACATATGTACTGGTTACCTTTGATTCTTTTGGTTGATGTCATTTGTGCTCTTTTTATTTCTCTGGAGTATGTATTTCTTGTTCATATCTATGATTTAAATCTTGGTAATTTTTCTTTGGTACTCATGTCTATGTAAGGAAATATGCAAATTTATCATGAACCATAGTTTCCTTCATGGTTAATCTATTTCATTAGAATGTTAACAAAGTACCCTCAAAATTAATATATAAATTTATATTATCCTTTTTCACTAGTACATTCAAATTTGTAATCCATGGCTATCCCAAAATTACCTCTTCTTGTAGAATATTAAATTATACTATCAATATTGTATTCATTGTCTTTAGTCTCAAATTTATTGGTAAAATAATATGTCCCATATCAGATCCATGTGTATACTGAAAATATTTCTCACTATATCCCACAACCTAAATATATTTTATGTTGCATGTATTAGGTTATTTCATATTATCTACAACAATATTTTCTCTATATTTTGTATTAATGAGATCTCAAATGACCATCGATTCCTTATCATGAATGTTCTAAGATATCTTGGCCTTCATAGAATTAGATGTAGAAGAATATGAAGAAGTGATTTTTTGTCTTATTTTCCATTTTCCAAGATGTAATAATCCCTTTATCGACAATTTATATAATATTTTCATGCAATGCATAACAATATTTATCTTAGTGTCCATTAATACCATGATAAGTGTAATATGATTTGTATTTATTTTTTCAAGGTGATGAGGAGGGTGATAGTAATTAGGAGGGATAGTGATTAATTTTTTATCCAAAAATGTTTGAATAATATCATATGGTTAATATTTGAAACTATAAAACTTAAGTAGATGCTATGAAAGTAGCTTTATTGACATTATTCGGTTGTTTTTAAACTGATTATTTCCATTATTGAAGACATTAACTTTCTCTTTCTTGGTTATCATTATTTTTTGATTCATCCTTATTATGAGAGTATTTAATTGGACTTTCTTTCTTTAAAGGCTAAATCTGATTCCACCATTTCATTGGTGGCTTCCTTCTTATGTGAATATGGTATTGATTCATCTGTATTAGTATCCTAATGCATTGTATAATTAAGATAACATGTATATTTGAAAACATCCATGTATAATTTATCAAAAGAGATATAAACTTTTCACATGTCTCTTTCTATGAGTGGAGACAAAATACCCATACTAAAGATGAATTACTTTTTTGAATCCAAGGGTTGATAAGTTAAAGAATGCAAATAGATATTAAATAAAATACATATATATAATATATATATATATATATATATATATATATATATATATATATATATATATATATATATATATATATATATATATATATCTTAAATAAACTCATCATGGCCCTATTGTAAACCTTATGAATGTTTCAATGTGAATTTAGGAACCATGTGTTTTTTATAATCTAGTAGGAACATATATTACAATCCCTTGAAAGTGGGTAAGGAGTCATTAGGTATGATATAAAACCAATTTGAGGCATATTTTGTTAATATTTTATGAAAATATCATAGTAGTATGTTTCCATCATTATCCTATTCTCCAATATAAAAATTATGTTATGTTAAATGAGTATAAGAATCTCCGTGACCATATAACAATGGGAGTATAAGGATAAAAAAATCCTTCAGATATGGATACTCATATATAAATCATGTAAGGGGTTGTCCTCAAATAAATTTATCTTTAATATTATCACATGATGTAGTTTTTAAAGTTAGATTAATTACTTGTCTTTGGATGTCACCAATAATGGGCATCATGGACACAATATGACTAGTAGGGATAGTAATTGTTTGTAAAGGATGACTCATGGGTTGTAATTGACCATATTATTTAAATTTTGTATGAGGGGATCATAACTAAGATCATTAAATGGATTAGGATTGCATTATAAGACAAAATGAGTGTATAATTTAGAATCATTTTATATTAGGGTATTATTATCACATTTAGTTTATATAGAAGTAAGGGCATCATAATCATACTACTCCTATTGATTTTCATATAAGTATAATCATACTCATAATCATAATCATTTATATAAAAATAATAATCCTAATGTATATAATTAACATTGATAATTTTACAAGTGTAATCATTAGTCCAATCATTATCATAAGCATAAGGTACAACATTATTAGAGAGGTAGAAATCCATAGGATGATCACCATTAGGAGTTTTAAATTTAGTGTCCATTTTATATTTTTTGACCCAAAATATATTAAATATTATAAACATCAATCCTACGATTAAAAATAATCAATCATACTGAGAAATAAAGGACATCAATAGGTGTGACTAGGCAAGGCATGTTTGAATTTTAGGCTCTCAAATATATTGATCATAGTTACAAATAGTGAAAAAGGCCTAAAGAGGAACTAACTATGGAGGATTACACTATCTTATATATATACTTTTATATGTATAAGGTACATTAAGAGTAACTACCAAGGCTAAATTTGTATGATGCAATACCAAAACAAAGGGTCAAAAATCTTCCTATGGCTAAAAATAAACCTATGTGTTTTTGTTATACCATAAGGTACATGGAAACTAAAGTCCATATATAGTGTCATATAATAACTTGAGTATTGGATTAGTACCCAAAAATCATGGCTTATGTAAATCTCATAATCGCATTTCCTAGAATGAAATTTCCTATTAGTTTTACAAATGGTAAAACATAGCTTTATAAATATAGAAAATATTTTGAAACCTAATAGAAATAAAAAACGTTATGTGTGGAAATAAAGAATTCAATCTAAAAACCTTAGATCAAAGATAAATACTAAATTAGTGCTCAATAAAATCATAGAAAGGATTATCATAGTTCTATTTAGTAAATAGGAATCATGAATCCAACTAAAACCCTAGAACAAAAATTGAAAAAAAAAACTGAGTTCACCAATATGTTTTACCCTAGTTTTGATTTAATAATGTTTAATATGTATTAAAATTTAAAATACTTTACATATTTGTATATATTAAATTTAGGCCTAAATATTAATATAATCAAAATTAATTAACAAGTGGCATATGTTAAAAAATAATAAGTACAACCAAGTGTAAGATACATAACATTTTATAGTTTTTGGTTGACTTTCGTAAATGTCTAATAGTAAGAAACATAATAATAAATGAATGTGATAGATTAGGCTCATGAATTTTTTTTTTCATGTGTCTATATAGGTTCACTTTCCTTAGATAGTAGTGTAGGTTGGTCTTATTTGTTGACTTTGGGCTTGTCTGCTTTGACCATGACATAATTGTGTTTGCCTTGCCACCTACACTTATATCTTCTAAGAGGGAAAAATTATTGTGATCTTGTATGCCACACATAAATATTTATTATATTTATCTTTCCCATGAAAATCCCTAGGGTAATTTTGAGAGATAAAAACCTAAAAAAATAAGGGGAAGTATGGGTTGAGCTGACCCTAATCACCCATTTTTATGATTGAGTGTTGCCTACATATCCAGACACTCTGAGGATGGAATCAAGCCACATATAATTATCCAACCTAGATTTATTGTTAAATGGTTATCCTTAACTAAATGCATGCAACTAGAAATTTAGCTTTGATAATTCCAAAAGAAATGACTTGATTTGAAATGATTCAGACTTGGCTTGTAACTAATCCTATTTAAATATCTTAAATTTAGGAAAAAAATGAAAAAAAATATTGATATGTAGTAGTTTATAAGTTATCAATAGATAGTACTAAGATAGGAATAATGAATGGAATTTGATTTTTAATTATAGTGAAAATGTTTGACAATTTTATTTAGTTGACTTGAGAAAGGTGTGGGTTGACCGAAATAAATATTTTTAAATCTAAAAACTAGTCGTTAAATGGTGTAGGGAACATGCCAAAGTATTTGGATAGGTCTATGGTAGCGAACCTATCTGCTTAACATGAACCTATCCTATAAAATTAAGGACAACTATATTGAGGTTGGTAGAAGTCTAAGAGTGATATAAAACACTTTAAGCATTGACTTGGAAATTCATGTGTAGTAGTGATTACAAACAAAGGGGTCAAGCTTACATATAGATAAATGACTAGAGGAATGGATAATGAGAGTCATGTGTTTGAGTGTAATTAAAGTGGCTTAGTATATGTCAAGAATTAACATTTTAAATTACCTGTGACCATATTTACGTTTCTACAGATTAATATATTCACATATAATAGTTCACTTTCTTATTTATCTTATTTGGAAAGCCTTGTGGAAATAATATTAGTTTTATTTGTTGAATTATTGATACTTCAAGGCTAGAGTTTGATTTAGAGGATCGGTGTTTTTGATAACAGTTTTATTTCAATTTTTTACGTTGTTATATTTTTTAAAAATGATATTTGAAAAATCTCAGAAAAGTTGATGAATGAAAACAATTTGGTTTTCAATAAACCATGAAATGTTTTACAGGCAAATTTTGAATGTTAGGGTTTTGTTTAGATTACAAGATTCAATCCTCCTTGATTATATCTATTTTATTTTGATTAATTATTAATTTTTGGTAATAATGTAATAATTCATAGGATCAAAGTGAATAGTTTTTAGTTATTATTTTTGAACAACATGATATAGTTGAAACCAAATGATTTTTTGAAGGCAGTATATGTTATGTTGAGTGATTAAATTTTAGAGATCATTTCTAAAAGATGGAAATTTGTATATGATGGATATTTTGTTGAAGTTGATATTTTTTAAATATTAAAATGTTCATGTTTTTTCAACATTATTTTTAGATATGGTAGTGATATTTGATTCATGAAAAAACATTAGAAAGTTTTATTATTGTTCTTTTATTTCTTTATATTAAAGGCAAAATGTCATATAGGAGTGAGGTCTCAAAGTTCTGATAGAAATAATGTTTTGGGAAGATCTCAAAAAAATGAGACTATGCCATCTATTCAAGACTATGCCATTGGGTTTGCCTTCATTTTGATGTTTGTGATCCTAAATTCTAGGATATCTTGAATTTTGTACCTTTTAGTTCTTTATCATATTATGCTACTCATATTTTGAAACCTTTTCACATAGTTGGTTGTAGATGTCATTATTTTGGGTGTAGTTCTTCAAGTAGTTCAACTAATCATATGCAACCTCCAAATAATGTGATAACCCCATCTATACATCTTAAGTTTGAAAATAATGCCTTGTTGACTCTTAAAACCTCAAATCCTATCATATAATCATCCAATTGTACTTTATCAAGTTGTAAATGTGATAGTATCCCTTCATCCATGTTTTTGGTAACTTATAATATAAATAAAATTAAGTTGGAGGAAGATGATGAATCTAGAGGTGTTACTAGGATTGAAATGCATGTTACACCTCTTGAGTATACTTAGTATCAAACTGAATAAGGGAAACCTTTGATTGAATTGGTTTCTTATTAATAATGAATATGTTCAAATGTCACACACAAGAAAAGGGACATGTTCATATGTCACAACGTATTTATTTATACACATATAATGCCAAAGGCCAGATGTAATGGATATGTTCAAATATCACAGACAAGAAAGGTCGAAGGTCCAATAACAAATGGACATGTTCAAATGTTGTACACAAAAATAAAGATCTCATAGATATGTTCAAACAATTTTAAATTAAGGGACAAGGGCCAAACACAATAGATAAGCAAGATATAATCTACTATGTACAAGTAATAGCATCAATGGAACATAGAATTAGAAATGTAGTCTAAACCATGCATATGTGATGGGATCATATCCTTAAAAATATCATATTTATGTACACTATGTAATATAAAGGTGTTATCAAGATATTTTTAAATAGTATAGAGTTCAATAGTTTATGAGTCATAAAATAAGAATGCATGTGAATATTATAACATTTAGATAAGATGCCCTTAGTTTAGCATGGATACTAGGTAGAAGTATGTCTAAAATATTAGTCCCTCTAAAATTTTATATGACCTACATAACATTCATAAATACTAATGAAATGCATGTGTGATAGAACAATAATATGTTATCTATTAATAATGAGATAAATAACATATTGTAAAGATGTAAAAAAAATATTTCTAATCATTCTCATGTTATAATTTTGGATTTTTCAAATATTTTGAATGTTTTTGTATTTCAAAATATATGATTTTTTTATTGTATTTTTAAAATATTGAAACTAGAAACACTAGAAACTAGTAAAATCAAGGTGTCAAAAGTAGAATAATAGAAGAAGATATGAACAATTTTTTAATGTGTCAGTGTGAAAAATGCACTAGAAATGATTGTATGGCCATGTATGATAAATATTCCCGCATTTTAACATTGGGAATCATGTATAAAAATAAATAATATGTATATGAATAGCATTTACATTCTCATTTTGTCAAATGTACACTTGTAAAAATATGTCACATATAAATAATATAGCTATGAAAAAGAGATATTTTGCATGGAAAACATTGTTTTGCATACTAAAACTAGGTGAAATGTTTATAAATTAGAAGTTATTAAGGCTCTATGTCTTCAAACTATGATTTATAGGTGGAAAGTATAGACTACATGATTGAATGACTAGGACAATAGTGGTTGTCATTTTTGTCCTGTACTGGTTAATTATGTCCTTGATAAAAGAATGCAATTTTTTTAGTGTAGACTCTGTGTGTGTGTGTGTGTGTGTGTGTGTGTGTGTGTGTGTGTGTGTGTGTGTGTGTGTGTGTGTGTGTGTGTGTGTGTGTGTGTGTGTGTGTGTGTGTGTGTGTGTATTAGATTATGGAAAATTAATCATTGTTCTAAATGTTTTAGATATAGAAATTGAAATGGAAGAAGAAATAGGATATAAATTCAACAAGATTCAAGGGATTAGAGGAATTAATCAATTGATCGCAAGTTTAAGCAATGGAAGAACATAATGCAATAATAATGAATCTATGTACAATAAAATATTTATTTATTTTTGAGTATTTTTAAACCTTTTATTATATTGAAAATTTCAAAAAGTTATCCAGTGTTCTCATCAATGTAAGAATTAAAAAAATTGTGATAATTGGTGAATGAATCACTTTCCTTGAACAAAATGTCATAATCATGCCCATATTAAAATCAGAAATTATGTCATGTGTAGTAAGAAAATGATATATATTTATACATGTGTAATCTTGTGTAGAAGAAGCAGATCTATGATCTATATAATGATGTGCAATCGAAAAAGGACTAGAAGTAGATTGTGCTAGCTATTGATTTATGTATCACCAATTTAGGAGACATTACATTTGATTGTGTTTGTTTATAATTAGAAACCTTTCATCAATAAATATGCTTTTATATTGAATTTATTTTGAACCTTTTTCTAAATTGATTTATTAGAAACATTTTTAGAAGGTGAAATAACTATAAACATGATTTGTGTTTTCATATATGTATCATTGAATTGAGGTGGTGGATGGAGAGGAGGAGGTACCATATATTGTAGAGGATGCTCACATCTAATTCCTAAAATTTTGACAAATTAATTGTAATGAATGTATTTTTAATCATCTATATACCATAGATGGCACAAAACAAAGATTATACAACCAAGAGCATCCCAATATCATATTAAAGACCCCATTTTGTGGTTGAACTAGAAAAAGAGTAGATAATATAGTAAGGCTTACTTGAAGAGACATCACAATATGTTCCAAAGTGGTATGTTGTTTTCCATTTAATGTCTTGACACTTTATTGGTTTCATATATGCCATGTTTTGATTATCCCAATGAATGAATTAATTTTATTATGCATCATTTTCATTTGAACCATTATCAACTAGCACACTATGAATAGGTTATTGATCAATATAAGCTTGTATATAAAGCAAATAAATCAGAGTCATCATCCACTATCTCACTATCATCAAAAGTAATCATAGGGTATGATTGAATTGTTTAAGTAATCTTACCAATAATTATATCCAATGGATGAGCATATGGCTCAGTATGTGGGTAATAATTGTAAGTATGATGTATTTCTAAATTATCCTTGTTAGTATCAAGATTAGGAAAAGGTTCACTAAAAGTCTTTAATTTAGCATTTTCATTTTCTTGAGGCTTAGTTTCTTTTGTAGGAGTGCCCATCTCAAAACATTATTGTCAATAAGATCTTGATAATATGCCTGATCTTGAAACATTGTTAGTATAATGACCATTACATTTATGATAATCACAATATAAATTATTATTAAAATATTTGCCTTGTGGTTTTCTCATTTCCAGTTCAAATGGTAGATACAAATTAATTAGATTGCATTCATGTAACCTTTGTATCAATCTATGAGGTAGTTTTGGTAATATAGATAATTGACTTCATGGTTGATCTAACAAAGCAATCTTTTTATAAGGTTGAGAAATAACATTGATTGTCATTTTACTTTTACTTTAGTATCTATTGGTTTTTATTTGTAAGATGGTTTGCTTTGAAACTTAAAATATTACACATAGAAAGCCAAAAGAATATGTGATACTATTCAAGACATAGAAAACCTAATATATAGGCAAGAAACAAGCACCTACAAATACGGAGGTAAGTGAAACAAAGAGTTGACGGGAATAACAAAATACAAAACCCATGAAACAATACAACAATATTGGTTATAAAAATATAACCAAACACATAAAGCTTAATTATTCTAATACCCTCCCTTAATGGCTAAACCTAAAATAACTCCAAGCTTATCTCAGAATTTTATAAATTTATCTTTACACAAAGGTTTAGTCATTATATCAGTTGGTTGCTCAGAGGTGGGGCAATAATAAAGACATAAGTCTTCATTAGAAATCAATTATCAGATGTAGTGATGGTGAAATCCAATGTGTTGTATCCTTGCATGAAATATTGGATTCTTCACCATCTTTAGAACACTCTAGTTATCACATTAGATAGGTGTAGGTAATGATGAATCAAGTTGAAGATCCTCTAATACTGAATGAATCCACATCAATTCTCTATATGCACTAACAACTGCTTTATACTCGACTTTAGTAGAAGATAATGCTATTGTATTTTGTAGTTTACTTTTCCAAGAAAAGGCTTATAAACCAAGAGTGAATACATAACCTATTTTATACTTTATAGAATCAATTGATCTTACCCAGTCTAAATCAGTATACCCTATTAGCTCAAACTCAACAAATTGCTTATATAGAATGTTAAAGTCAAGAGTAACTTTAACATATCTAAGACCATGCTTTGTACCTTACCAATGTTATTCATGAGGTTTTGATCCACACTGATGCATGACGCGTCTCCACGCCTCCCAATTACTAGACTACCTGCCATGTGTTCCGACTGGGAATCACCTTGAGTGTTTTCAAACTAGCCATATAGTGGTCTGGAAGAGGACCCAAATTACTCTTGAGATTTTGGTGTGACGGCCAGTCTTCTATTGGTATCAGAGCTAGGTCTTGAGGTCGAGTAATAAAAAAGCTGGTGGGCCTGATCTGCGTCGATGCACGACACATCTCTGTGCCTCCTGATTACCAGACTACCTACCATGTGTTTTGACCAAGAATCACCTCAGGTGTCCTCAAATTGGCCATATAGTGATTTGGAAGAGGAGCCAAATCACTCCAGAGCTTTTGGCATGACGGCTAGTCTTCTATTGGTATCAGAGCTATGTCTCGAGGTCAAGTCTCGTAGAAGTTTGTGGGCTTAATTTGTGTTGATGCATGATGCGTCTCCATGCCTCCCAATTACCAGACTACCTACCATGTGTTCCGACCAAGAATCACCTTGAGTGTCCTCAAACTGCCCATATAGTGGTCTAGAAGAGGACCCAAATCACTCTAAAGTTTTTAGCATGACTAGACATCATGCCAAAAGCTCTGGAGTGATTTGGGTCCTCTTCTAGACCACTATGTGGCCCAAGGACTGAAGCACTTGAGGTGGGACCCAGTCAGACACGTGGCAACAGTGTATCACTATCCCTGAGAAGGGATGTGTGGATCATGCCCACCAGCTTCCATGAGACTTGACCTCGAGACCTAGCTCTAATACCAATAAAAGATTGGTCATCATGCCAAAAGCTCCAGAGTGATTTGGGTCCTCATGATCCACACATCCCTTCTCAGGGATAGCGATACACTGCTACCATGTGTCTGACCGGGTCCCACCTTGAGTGCTTCAGTCCCTGGGCCACATAGTGGTCTAGAAGAGGACCCAAATCACTCTAGAGGTTTTGGCATGATGGCTAGTCTTCTATGGGTATCAGAGCTAGGTCTCAAGGTCGAGTCTCGTAGAAGCTGGTAGGCCTAATCTGCGTTGATGCATGATGCATCTCTGCACCTCCCAGTTACCAGACTACTTGCCATGTGTTCTGACTGGGAATCACCTTAGGTGTCCTCAAGCTAGCCATATAGTGGTCTAGAAGAGGACCCAAATCACTCTGGAGCTTTTGGCATGACGAATAATCTTTTATTGGTATTAGAGCTAGGTCTCGAGGTTGAGTCCCATGGAAGCTGGTGGGCCTTATCCGTGTTGATGCATGACGCATCTCTGTGCCTCCCAGTTACTGGACTACCTGCCATGTGTTCTGACTAAGAATCACTTTAGGTGTCCTCAGACTGGCCATATAGTGGTCTGAAAGAGGACCCAAATCACTCCAGAGCTTTTGGCATGATGGCCAGTCTTTTATTGGCTCTGATACCAATAAAATACTGACCGTCACACCAAAAGCTCCAGAGTGATTTGGGTCCTCTTCCAGACCACTATATGGCCAGTTTGAGGACACCCAAGGTGATTCCTAGTTGGAACATGTGGCAGGTAGTCTGGTAATAGGGAGGCATGGAGATGCATCATGCATCAGTGCAGATCAGCCCCACCAGCTTTTGTAGGATGACCTCGAGACCTAGCTCTAATACCAATAGAAGACTGGTCATCATGCCAAAAGCTCGAAAGTGATTTGGGTCCTCTTCTAGACCACTATATGGCCAATCTGAGGACACCTGAGGTGATTCCCAATTGGAACACGTGGCAGGTAGTCCGATAACTGGGAGACATGGAGATGCGTCGTGCATCAGTGCAGATCAAGTTTGGCCATGAAGTGAGAAATATAACTAACTATAAAACATAAATCTAGTCTAGTAGTAGTAAGATAAATAAAATTACCTACTAATTATCGATACATTATTTCATTAACCAGTGATGAATCAGTGTTAGTTGAGAGTTTTGTCCCAACTTCCATAGGTGTAGCTATTGGATTAAAATCATTCATTTTGAATTTATCTAACAAAGACTTGACATATTTTTTTTGAGATATAAAAATTGAGTTCCCAAAATTGTAATACTACAAAAACTCCACACCTAGACAATATTAAAGTATGCCTGGATCAGTCATTTTAAAAATAGAATAGATGTCAGATTTTACCTGTTTAATCAAATTAGAATTGCTTCTAGTGATGGAAATATCATCATCATATACAACTAGGACTACTATGTCATCACCAATTGTTTTGACATAGAGAGTAGATTCTACATCACATCTTTTAAAATTAGACTCTCTAAAATATTTGTCTATTTTAAAGTAATAGGCTTAAGGAGTCTACTTAAGTCCAAAAAAGGACATCACGAACCTTCAAACCATATGTTCCCTACCAAGCACCTAGAATCCCTGTGGTTGTGTCATGTACACTTCCTCCTCTAAATCCACATTCAGAAAAGCACTTTTTACATCCATCTAAAACACTAGCTAACCAAACTGAGTAGTAACAGATATAATCATTTTGAATGTTACCATTTTAGTTATAGGGACAAATGTTTCTTCATAATCTACTCCCTCTTCTTATGCATAACCTTTTGCAATAAGACAATCTTTATATTTGTCTAAAGAACCATCAAATTTGCATTTTACCCTATAAATCCATTTTCAACCAATGGATTTCTTACTATGAGGTAACTCAAACAAAACCTAGTACCATTCCTAATGAGTGAATCATACTCCACCTTCATGGTAGATTCCCATTTTGACTTTCCTTTAGCATCTGGATATGTATTAGGCTCAAAAATTTGTGAAATAGTGGAATTAAGAGCAAAATTTACCTACTCAATATTCGGTACCACTTGTTTCCCTAATATTTTGGATCTACCTTCCAAATAAACTAAAATATCCTCTTGCCAAATATCTTGCATTGTGCTATAGTACCATTTTGGCCATTTGTGTTGACTTTTGGAAGCACCTATTGTTTCACTAGGACCAACCATGGAGCTAGACTGTTCTGGTGTTTGCTTTTTTAAGTCATGTTCCATTTTAGTACTAGTACTTACTTCACATTCATTTGTAGGAATCCAAATATTACTAGTATCTGTAGGTTTACCATCTTTTGAGAAATAGGAAATTTTCTCATATATTATGACATCTTTATGCACAATTACTTGATTTGGAGGGATAACTAGTAACCTATATGCTTTGGAATTCTTACTATAGCCTACAAACATTTACTTTTTACTCTTTACATCTAAACCACTTCTTTTCACTTTAGGAATTAATGCAAAAGTAGTACTACAAAAAATGAGGAAATCACTTACATCAGGTTTTCTACCTAGCCTACTTATTTTGGAGTAATATCTTGCACAAATTTATAAGGACTCCTATTCAAGATGAACATTACAATGTTAACAGCTTCTACCTAGTATCAAAAAGGTACATGAATGATTTACACCATACACCATGCCATCTCCATAATAGCCATGTTCCTCCTTTTCACGACTTCAATTTGTTGTGGAGTGTAAGGAGTGGTATACTACCTATGTTTACCTTATTTTGTGCAATATGCATTAAATTATCTTGAGACAAATTCTCCACCATTGTCTAACCTAAAATTCTTGACCTTTTTGCCTATGTGATTCTCAACCAGTGTTTTCCATACAAAAAAGTTACCAAAACACTTTGATTTATTATTAATAAAATACACCTACATTTTTTTAGTTAAATCATCAATAATTAACAAGAAATAAAGGGCACCAGATACAATGTTAGTTTTCATAGGACCATGAAGATATGCATATACCAAATCTAACACACATTCTTCCCTCCATGCTTTGCCAGTAGGAAATGGTTGCCTAACCTATTTACCCAACTGACACCCTTCACAAACATTTTGACTTTACTGAATAGATGGTATTCCATGTGCCATTTTATTTTTACTTAAAATGCTTACAACTGGTAACTCAAATGACCATACATCTCATGCCAGAGAGTGTTAAACTACTCAAGTATTGCTAAAGCAAATTGTTGTACTAATTTAGGATCCACAAGTTTATAGAAACCCCTTTCTCTTATACCAAAAACAACATGTTTATCATTAATATTAGTGACATTGCATTTGTTTCCCTCAAACTTAACTATCAATTGTTTATGTTTGGTAATTTCACTTATGGATAATAGATTTTTATTCATATCTAGTACATATCTAACATTAGTAAAAGTATATTTGTACTCATTTTTTAAAATGATTTGTACATATCCATAACCTTTAATGTCATGTGTATATCCATCAACTAAGGAAATAGTTTCATTACTACTATTATCCTCAATGAATGTTACATACCAATCATGGTGACACATGTAGTGTCATGAAGCTCTTGAGTCAAAATAACATCTTTGTGACTCACTTGATTAGTTATGTGTTACTAAAAAATAAAATTTAGTAGATACCTCTTCTTCTACTTCTTTGACAATGTTAGCATGTCTAGATTTCTTGTTTGAGTTATCCAAGTCATCTTTTCTTTTTCTACAATCTTTCTTAAAATAACCTAGTTGCTTGTAATAAAATCACTTCCACTTAGTTTTATTGTAATCACTTACATTATTTTTTGAAGAATATCTGGGTGCCAACCATTTCCATTTCTCTTTTATATTTTATATAAAATTACTTTCTAAAGAAGTAGATGTAGACAAAACTACCTTCTCCTATTGTCTCTCCTGTAATAGCAATGTGGACAATATTTTATAATTTAAATTACACATCTTGATAATCATGTGCAAGGACTCCATAAATGAATCAAATGAAGGTGGAATGTTTTGCATAAATAGATCAATCAAATCTTGCTCATCAACAGGCTTCTGCATAGCCTTCAACTGGTCACTGATATCCTTTATTTGTAATAAAAATTTAGAAATGGAGCCACCTTCCTATATCTTAGTAGAAAACAATAAATTATTTAAATATAATATCCTACCAGATTTAGAAGCTTGATATTTAGAAGTAATACTAGTCCACAAAATTGATGTACTAGTCACATTTTTGACCTCTAAGTATTAGATTATCAACTACTGATAGTTTTAACAACATAAGAGCCTCACGATGACATTTATCATAGTCATCAGTATCAGTGGCAGGCTTTTGCTATTTACCAAGCACTATTTGATTAGGATTTTGATATTCACATATCATCAAGACCATATGACTTCATAAACTAAAATTCTTGCATGTCAATTTTTCTGAATCTAGTCATAGGTGTTGTAAACTAGCCATTTTGACCTATTTTTTCCAAAAAAATGCAAATTCTAGAAAAACTATAATGTATTTACACAAAATTCCTCCTACCCACTGACTTAAATCATAAACTAGTCAAAATATCAAATTTTTAACAAAAAACTCTACACAATTTGGGAAATTTTAAACTTTCCATCTTTAAAAACACTAAAAAATGGACAAAAACAATTAAATCAAGAGATATACAACTCCAATTTCAAGAATTACTTTTTCATGTGGATGAGGATGGAAATTTTTAAATCATGGAAAAAATTTATGAGATTCTAACCTATGTTTCTCCTTTTACAAAATTAATCATACTATTTTTCAAGCAAGTTGAGGCAAAAATAAAGTTTTCTAAGAAATTTTAAAGGAATTGATTTTTATAATTATGATTTAAATCATAATTCCTCCTTAAAATCTAATTGGCTATTGAAAATATTGGCTAAAATTTTTTGTAAAAAATGAAGCCAATAATCATGAACTAGTGCATTTGTAGAGAAAATGGCTTGCTAGGAAAATTTCAGAGACTAATTTCTAGCCAAATTCTAAACCAAATTCACTTCCATCAGTTCATGTCTTCCTCTCTTGTCCATTAGAAACCACCAGAGCTAAAAACTAGCAAAAAAATTAAAAATTTAATTTTTTCACCTCTTGGGCATCATATGGCCTGTGTGAGAGGAAGAAATGGAGAAATAAATAAATAAAGGCTGAGCCTCCCTTCTCTCTTCTAATTTCTCTTTCTTTCACCTCTAGAGACCTTCTCCAGACTCCTGTCTAGATTTTTGACTTTCTGGCTAGTCATGGTGAGTGAAAATTTGATTTTCTCTCTCTCACATCTCTCCACTCTTTAGCAAATTGAGGTTACTTCTCAAACAATATCCACTGGGTATTCTCCTTCCCTAACAAGATATTTTCATAGAGAAATCTTCCTCCCAAATTCACTAAATATTAGCTCTAATTAACATAAAATATTACCCGGAGAAACCCAAAAGAATACGTGATATTATTCAAGCCATAGAAAGCCTAATATATAGGCAAGAAACAAACACCTACAAATACGGAGGTAGGTGAAACAAAGAGTTGACAAGAATAAAAATTACAAAACCCATGCAATAATACAATAATATTTGTTATAAAAATATAACCAAACACATAAATCTTAATTATTCTAATAAAACTTTGTTGTATAAGTTGAAGTAGATATATGAACATATTTAAGCTTGTTCAAATAAATAAGCTTTAATTCTCTTTCTCTTTTTTTATGAAAAATCTCTTCAAATGATCTAAATTTTTAAAATAATTGACTCATGCAATGGTGTAAGAAAAGTTTATTTGAAAATGTCTTGTAATTCATTATCTGCCAAGGCATTAGTTATTTTATCAAGCATGGTCTTGTAATGAAGGACATATTCATGGATAGGCTCATTAATTCCTTGTTTAAGGGTGGAAATTTGTGCATAAGAAAGATTTTCATCAATGTTAATAACAAAGTGCTTAATAAAGAGATATGTTAATGGATTGAATGCTTTAACTAAATTAATGGGTAGATCATAGAACCAATGCAAGGCATAATATTATAAGCTTCTTGGAAACAAATTGGTTAGTAATTTATTGGTAAAGGCATAATCTAAAAATTCTACATGAAAATATCTGAGATGTTGTTCTAGGTCTCCTTTACCTTTATATAGTTGAATTTTGAGAGCTACAAATCTTGTAGGTAAAGGATGTGGTGCAATATTGAATGATAAATTATTATGAATTAAATATTTGGAATCTAATGATAGGCTATCTTTTGGTAAGCTTTTCTCTAACTACAACACCTTAGCATGCAAAAATGCAATAGTTTAATTGATGGATTGAGCATTAGGTAACGTATGTGATGTTTTATGTGTAGTTATCAAAGGATATTAATGAGTTAATTAGTTATACATAGGCAAATAATTTTGTTGTAAATCATGTGTTTCCCCTAATTCTAAAGGTGCAAATGTAATAATAAGAAAAAAATAGTAGTAACAACACCTGTTTTAGGATAAACAATGCAAAAGAGTGGTTCTTGTTGAAAATTGACATTATAATTTTTTATTTTTTGAAAATATTGGAAGATAAAAGGACCTCAATTATTTTAGGTATATTTTGTGGCATTTGATAGAGTCCTTCTAAAAAATTGGATAAAAATTAGACTTGTGTTTGATCTATACCATTAAATTCATTAGGATGGATCCTATCTGAGCCTTCATGGGCATTTTATGTATTATTATCATCTTGATTATATTTTTCATTATTATTATCCTCTTAAAAATCTTCATGATAAATTTGATCATAAAAATAAGAACCTATGTGTGCATTAGTATAATCCATTTTAAGAGTAATCAAGGGAATTTGAATATGCTCAATGGAAACCCTACTTAACTTAGAAATTTGCCTTAAAGGAATATGAGAAGAAAGTTTTTTTAGGTGGCATAGAAAGATAACATAGAAAAAATGATGCAAATAATAATAGGAAATGAAATGTCAAAAATGAAAGAGAAACTTTATGTGTACGGAGCCTAGTAAATTCTTATAAAATACAAGATCAAAAGCAAATACTTCTAGTGTCAAATATCATCCAAAATCAAAATAAAATGCTTTTCGTGTCAACAATATGTCCAAAGCAAGTTCTTTTAGCGTTAAATTTAGATCCAAGACCAAAATGAATAGTGTCAAATATTCAAGAATTTACCTAAACCATAAGATAAAAATGTTTAAACCCTAGAAGGTTAGAACCTTAAGGGACTTAGGGTTTTTATCTATTCAAATAAAAACATGGGTTCACCAATATGTTTTATCTAAAATTGGATTAAAAGGTTAATTAATCCTAATTAAGATAAACTGAATATAAAAAATAGAATGTTTTAAAGTCTTTCGACAAGTAGATTGAAAGTAAAGAGATAAATTTGACAAGGTAGAAACAATAAAAAACAAGAAAAATATGGAATGGAAATACAAAATTAGTTTTTATTATTTTATTATTGACTGATAGAGAGTGTAAATAAGAAAACATTAACTATATTTGTAAGTTCTTAGAAGCTAGATCTAAGGATATGCAAGGACATGAATTATATATAGAGGACAGTATCAACTCCCACTACCATCCCAGTTGGTAAATATTGTATTTTACATAAAACTAGGAAATTTAGGTTAAAATCATGTGCAACATTTTGATTTAGATCTCTATGCAAAATAATTACCTTCGAAAGCATGTATAAAACCTGTGGATAGCTTCTCCAAGGTTAAAATCCTAGTAAGGTATGCAATGATTAAAAGACTTGTAAATAGAAAAATGTGGAGTGTAGTTGGGTTGAGCTAACCTAAATCACCCCCATAATGACTAAATGATACCTACATATCCAATAATCCAAGGGGTGAAATCAAGCCCAATGTATTTCTCCCACTTAGAGTGTTTTGTGCAATTATGTTTCTTTGACTATATAAATGCATCTAGAATTAACTTGAATGCTTGATCATGCTTTAATTATGGATGAATAAAATAGGATTTTGACTTGTATGATGACTAATTTTGGTGATAAAAATTAGAATTGTGATGAATATGTAAATTTTGAACCATTTGCACTTGTGTAAGTATGCCTTTGTATTGAAATTAATAATTAGAATAATAAATGACTTGAGTGTCCCTTATAGCAATCTAAAATGGGAAACTACAAGTAATGAAGCCTAACAACATGGAAGAAGATATAAGGGAGGGTTTAATTTGAAAAGGTGACCATTGGAGGGTTATGGACAATAATGTCCCATAGGGACATGAACACCTCCCAATATTGTCTCTATTGGACATTGTTTCCCCCTAGGGAAAGTGTTGGGTTTTAGATATAGGTTAATAAATATATATGTATAAGGGAATTTTTAGAATCAAAGAAATTTTGTATGTGATATATGATGGTTTGGAATTAAAATAGGTCTTCACTAATTCTTATGATAGGTTGAGTGGAAAAGTACGTATTAATTGTGTGCACAATTTTAATAAAGTGGAAAAGGGCCAAAACTAAAATAATCAAGTATTCGTGACCATATTTATGTTAGTAAATTGGATTTTCCTTTGTTTGATGTTTTTTTTCCTTTATATATTGGACTATAAAGTATTATAGGTTTTTTTCTTGCATTAAATAATTTAGGTGACACAGGAATTTGTAAAATGTTGTTATTTTAGTTCTCTCTTTTTAGCCAAATTATCAATAGATGTTTGTGAAAAAATAGTTTTGGACAATGATTTATAAGAAACATGGTATATGCTTGATACCAAGTGTATAAGATTATACGTAAATAAACTTCCTCCTTGGCCAGATCAAACTGTAAAGATACGCATTTGATGTGATTTACCTAGTTTAATTTTAACATTAGCCAAAATGGATATCCATTTGTAAACTCATTACCTTGAATTACACCCATCCAATTGGCATGGCCATGTAAATAATATATCCTTTCCAAGTTACAAATTTTTGTTATGTTATTTATGATGTTGATGTTAATAATTATTTTCAAACAAGATAATACTTCATTGTTTCTATACAAATGGGCATTGTATAAATATTTTGTTTCATAGCACCTACAAAATTGGAAATAAACTTCTTCATTGCATAGTTGGAAAGTAGAATTAAATAGGATATCACCACAATAACCATTGTTACTTGTTATTATATTTAGACCTATAGTTTTTAGGTCATGTAAAATATTATTGTAGTGAGATTCAAGAGCCATGTCAAGATGTGATAGTTAAACATTCCTATCTATAATATTACAACTGTCATTTTTTTTCCATGAAATGGTTCATAATGACCTTGATGAGGATTTGTATCATGAAACAAGGCATTATGGTTGTGTATGGGATTATGTGTTGAATTGAATATAATTTTTTAATACATGTTAATTGTGGAAAAAATAAAAGGAGGGTCAACTGAGTAGCCCGACCCTATATAGCTTTTATAAATTGCATCAGCCATATATATTGATATCCATAAAACACCGACTTCAAAGAGAAAATGTGGCATATTTAAATTATTGACCATTTTCCTGTGTTGAATTGAATATATTTATTGTCAATCATCACTAACCATAGCCATATTGGTATACTTAACTATTTAGACAACCATTTAAAAAGTGAAACCCCACAATTCAACTTCATTTTATTTGACTTAGAAGCTACATAAAGTTTTAATCAATGCAAACATATTTTAATGTCATGAATATTATGCAAAGTGTAAATCATTTCAAGATAAAATTATAGTTGCAACAAATTCAAAGCATCGACATTTCCTTATGAAAAAAATTTAAAAATGTTTTATTATTTAATTTATAATTTTAATATAAGTGTTTCAGAAATGAAATAAAACAAACAATCACCAGATCTATACTCGAATGTAGGTTCTCTACAAATATTATGTTGAGTTAGGAAATTGTCAATGCTTTATAGTTTTTTTTTGGGTGGTCTATATTTGTCTACATTTATATGAGTGCATGATAGTTGACTCTTTTTTTGTTTATCAAATATTTGTATTCATGTCATTTCTTTATGTTTGAATAAAACATAGTGGGGGTGGGGGCAAGGGAAATTTTATTTTTCACAGGGCACTATATGTTAAAGTGTATCTTTTAAAAAAATGTTAATTATATATGTTCAAAATAATAAAAACAAAAAACAAAAAACATTATTCTTGACATAAGTTAAAATATAATATCAATACTTGTACCTAATGTTCAATAATAATGTCTCCTAGAGTCAGTTTTATGATTGATATTTCAATCATACCATTCAAATTAAATAACATTTATCTATGCATATATTTTAATTTCATCACCAATGAAAATATAAATACATTTTATTTTAAAATGAGATAATAATCAGATCAATTATGTGTCATTACAAATAGTAATGACCTAAAAATAGTAAATAAATCATGTGCTAAAATAACTTAAAGTAAATTAATAAAAACAACCAACTAAAACAACATAAGGAATAAAATGAAAATATCATTTTGTATGCCTCTTACTTAAACAAAGAACTTACATAAATGAAGGAAAATATTGATGCACATATAATGATCTCTTTTACTACAATTGTTTACTTTGTAAATTAGTTTTAACTAGTCACAAATAGAAAACACCTAAAAAAATAAATCAAGTGTGTTAAAATCTATAAGACACATTAACAATGATGAACTACCAAATAGAATTCAAGATCCATTTCATACAATAGGAAACATCATTCTTACAATTATTTAAGAAATATAACAAATAAATACACCATATTTAAACTTTAACACCCAAAAAAAGTAACAATGATAAGTGCAAATACTTTTTTCTTAGTTTGATGAAAAGAGAACAATGCATTCAACAATGGTATCCAAAGACTACTTGTAAAATGAAATTAAATAACATGAGCATCAACAAAACATGAAAAGACTGCATTAACTCTATAAAAACCATTGTAGGTTCAAGGATAATATATATTTCTTTAATAATTGAAAATAACAATTTATAATAGCTAGTGAAAAGGAAACATTGACTAATAATTTAAGTTAGGATATCATGTTTGAGGGGGAAAATATTTTATCTTGAATTGTTATTGTTATGGTACGTAATTAGATCACATCAAATGTAAGAATTGCATTGGCAACTAATGCACATTGAAAATGCAAATGTAAATGTCGATTTACCTTCAAAAATTTCATAAAGTGTATTGATTCAATACTTACCTTAATTTTTGTTATGATTTTCTAGTATTGAAAGTGTATGAAATGTTTAACAGAAAAACTTTGTATTATTTAAAATGCCTATTATCCAATCATTTTTATTACCTTAATTGTCTTAATGAAACAATTACACTAGTAAAACTAAATATATTATAGACATTAAAATTAGTAAAAACTAAAAAATAACTATGGGAAAAAGAAAAAAAAACTTAAAAAACAAAAAATCAAGACAATTTGAGTTTGTATTCATTGAGGCTTTTGTTAATGTGTGAATTTTTTGTTGTTTTTCATAAAATTCATTGTTTCAATACTTTAAATATTGGTTTAATTGATACTAATGAAATTATGCTAAAAAATAATACTTAACTTATGGATTTAAGGATCACCAACTAGTGTTTAAATTATTTGTTGTTGCTCCTTCTCATTGTTTTGAATGTCTACAATGCAAATCCATGCAAATATATAATGGTTTGAATCTATTTTTTAAAATTCCATGATTGGGAATGTTGGGTCTGGACAAGACCAAGGGTCAATTTCACTCCTACATGAAGCATTTATCTGATCTTTGTGTTATTTCAAGGGTTTGAATTCTTTAATAAAACTAGTTTGCTTTATTTTGAATGAATTCAATACTCAACTCAAGTTTATTAATTTTATTTTGCTAAGGACACATTCGTGGTAATAAAATTGAATATATTAAGAGAATTCAAATTAATGCAAACAAAAAATCACCTTTATGGTAAAAACCCTTACAAAAATATAAAATCAAGGTAGGACACCGAATAGATAAATAATAACCACCTTTTCATGTGGGAGCCAAAACCTTAATCAAAAAAATCTTAAATTCTTCACACAAATTTCATTAAGAGTTGAAAATTAGAATGAGTATAAAATCTATGCACATTTACATAAACTTAAAAACTAACCTATAATAGCTAAAATAGAAACACATTAAATAAATGAATAAATCACAACCCAATTACAAATTTAAATTTTACCTTAAACATCAATCAATACAAGGATATTAAAAATCTAACTTAAACATCATCAAATTTAAGCTTTATTTATTCGTGAATTTCTTTCAAAATCAATGATTTTAATGACTATCTAGATAACTCAAATATAACTATGTGGGCTTGAAAACTAAATAATTATTAGCTAATTTAAAAACAAGAAACCAAAACTACATATACCAAATTGTAACCCTTACACATTTTTTCCCCTAGAGTCCTCAAAACTCAACACAAAATTCTTTTAAATTTTTTGCTTTGCAATAAGCTCTTTGCACATAGATAGGACTATAAATATTAGTGGAAAAAACTCTATTTAAAATAGAAGACAAAAAAAAAAAAGGAAATAAATCAAACCGATGCATTTAATCTAAAATTTGTGCATAGGAACTGTAAAATAAAAAAATCAAATTATAAACCATAAAACAACAACAACAATACTCCCATCAAGAGAAATAGTGGTCCATGATATTTTTCAAGCTTCAATGTGCCATTCCAACATTATTTAATGGTTTACTCTCATTAGTTTATGTGTAACAACTTTCAAGTATAGTATCAATACACTTTTGAAGTGCACAAAGGAAAAATCATGATTTACGATTTCACTTTCAATTTTCAATAATCACCACTGCAAGCCTAATATTTGGTTGGACCAAACTAGACCAAATTATTTCAATCCTCATGCTTTACATGAGATTTTTTTATATGTATAGTGGCCTTAACTTCATACCCAAAAAAAGCAAAACTTCAATAGTGATGAATAAAGTTTCAAAACAACACAAATGAACTCTATCGAAGCCTTCAAGCCATTTCTAGTGATCCTCAAGCATGTTAATGAAGCATAATTTTTTGAGTTAATTTCATCAATATCAATCGTGCCAATCTTTAAATTTTTGAATCAGTGCATTATATGAAAATAAATAACCACAAGTGTATAGATAAATTGAAGCCACAACCAAAGCTCGATTTTCATAGTAAAAACCTTCTATAATAGATGATTAAGGAGGAATAATAGTGATATATATTCTATTCCAAGAAAAAATTAAAAAAAATTATAAATTTATCCAAATATTAATGCCAAAAATATTCCCTATATAATAGGGTAGTCATTATCTCCCAATATGAAATCTATGCAAACTCCCTAATGTTATATGGGAGATATAAATGAACTATTGAAAGTTCAAATAATATTATTTAAATATCCTAACTACTATGTGTAATAAAATATTACTCAATTACATTTATTTTCAAATGGTGAATTAATCACCCCTTAGGATAAACCTAAAGTCCCCCCCCCCCTTAATTCAACGTTGTCTCAATTGAACAAGAGAGAGATTCTCTAAATGCCTCAAATTTTTCTTGTGCAAATGCTTTACTGAAAACATTTGTACATTATTGATCTATTAGTAAATATTAGATTTGGTTGTTATTATTATGAACATGTTATCAAATTAAATGTACTTTCACCTTAATGTGTTTGGTGCATTCATGAAATAGAGGATTGTAAACAAGCTTCACTACTCCTTCATTGTCTACATGAAGAATTCTTGGTTGATTATGTGGTATCCCAAATACTTCAAGTATATGTTTGAGCTAGATAGATTCATAGACAACTCCTCCTATGGTGTGATATTTTGATTCTATGATCTTAAAACATAAGTTTACTTTTTACTCCCCCATGATATCAATCCAAATCCCAAAAATAATACAAATCTTGAAGTAGATTTTCTGTCATTAATCTTCCTTGCATGATCTAAATCCAAGTATCTTATCAATAATTTTTCATTTTTCTTCTATTCTAGGCCAAAATCCATATTTCCTCTTATGTACCTCAATACCTATTTTGACACTTTTTAGTGACTGACTTTGGGCTCTTGCATGAACCTTGAGAGATAACTAATAACATGGTTGATGTTTGGCCTAGTATATGTTAGGTAAATGAGACTCCCTATCAACTACCGATATAGAGTTGCATTTACCTATGGTGATGGATCTTCTCAAGATAGCTAAAGTTTTGTCTCCATAGGTGTGTAAATTGGTTTGATATCCATTATATGAAATTTATCAAGCATTGTCCTAGCATATTTGAGCTTAGATACAAAAAATGTGATTTTCTCTCTACCAAACTTATAAACCAAGAGAATAATGCATAATCCCAATATATGTCATGTCGAAGGATTGATTTAGATCTTTCTTTGATGACTCAATCATATTCAATGAACTACCAATGATGACTGCATCATCGACATATACAAATATAGTTTATATCTCCCCCCCATGTTGTTTGAGGTAAAGATTGGGATCGTATGGACTCCTTTTGAATCCATGTTTCAAGAGATGCTCATCAATTTTAATATACCATGCCTTGAGAGCATGTTTTAGACTATACAGTGATTTTACAAGTATATAAATTTTATCTTATTTTCCTAGAATGACAAAACCTTATGGTTGAGTCATGTAGACTTATTCCTATAAGTCTCTATTTAAAAAGGCACTTTTGACATCTATTTGATGGACTTTCCATCCAAACTATGCAGCTAGAGTAAAAATCATTCTAATTTTTTAATCTTAGTTGTGGGAGTAAACATCTCCTTATAATTGATGCCTTCTCTTTAAGAATACCCCTTTAAAACTAACCTTGTCTTGTGTTTGTTGAGACTGCGATATACTTTGTATTTTGTCTTAAAGATCCATTTACAACTAATTATATTCTTCCCTAGTGGAAGGTCTACAAGATACCATGTTTTATTCTTTATCAATGAATTATATTTTGCATCCATGGCATCTTTACAAGGTTTCAACTATAGGGCTTCCTGAATAGTAGAGGGCTTGATAGATTCAATAATTGTACTCATTAAGGCCAAATATACCTCTCCTCAAGCCATACTGTAGGACCTTGGTCCAGTAGTAGATGTATCTAGATCAACAAATAGTTTGGCATCTCTTAGTGTACTTATATACCATTTAGGCATACATTGACTAGTTCCTATGGGTAGTCTAGCTTCACCATTATTCCCACCATCATTATCATCTACTGGTGGATTTTCATCTTCTATATTTTCTATGGGACTGATTGGTTTATTAGGTAAGCTTGTAAAGGAGCTTCTTCTTTGTCTTTTCAAAGAACTCAACATCCTTGATAGTGTAGATTTGTCTAGTTTTTGGATCCATGAGTCTATAGGCAAGTACTTCTTCATTTTACCTTAATAACACATACTTTTTGACTTCCGTATCAAGTTTAGTTCATTATTATTTGGGAATGTGGATACTTTCTTGGCATCCGTAAACTCAAAGATTTGATATAGATGGACTTTCCCCTGACCATGTTTCATGTGGTGTTACCCCATAAAGAGCTATAGTGGGAACTCTGTTGAGTAGATAGACTATAATTTTAACTGTTTTTGCCCAAAATGCCTTTCCCAAACCTAAATCATGTAACATACATCACACCAATTTCATGATAGTAAAATTCTTCCATTTAACAACTACATTTTGTTGTGGTGTATGTGGAGGTGCCATTTGATGACAAATGTCATTTCCTTGTAAAATTATTTGAATTCATTAATGGTGAATTCCCCCCCCCCATGATCTGAGTGGAGGGTCTTTATTTTTTGACCAGATTCTATTTCAATGGTCACTTTAAATTTCTTGAAAGTTTCAAAGGCTTAACTCTTTGTTTTCACATAGTAGACCCACATTTTTTTAGAAAAATCATCAATAAAGATCATGAAGTACTTAAATCCAACATGCCTTGGTTTTTTTTGTTCCACATAGATCAGTGTGAACCAAATCAAATTTACCATTGGATCTATAGGTACTTTTCTAAAATGGATCTCTATGTTGCTTTCCTACTAAACAATCATGACATTTGTCTATACCCTTTTTAAGAGGTGGCAATATTCTTACCATGTTATAATGGTGGAGTGTGTCAAGATATTTAAAATTGATGTGACCAAATATTTTGTGCCAAAATTGTGTTGAGTTTGTGTCCTTTACTATGAGTGCCTGATTGTTTTTTGGAATGAAATCAAACTAAAACATGCATTTCACATCTGATGCTCATGCAATAATTTTTGAGTTATTTTATTTATCTCTAATCAAACACATTTTATTTCCACCTTTATAGTCAAAGTCAATTTTTAAATAATGGTCCAAGAATTGACTAACTGATAATAGATTTTTAGTTAAACTAGGTAAATATAGAACATCTATTATTCTACAAGTTTATGTGCCAAAAGGTAAGGCAATGTTACCAATTCCTTACACATTGTATGAGGTATCATCACCCAATGAAACATGATTTTTTTGGGTGTGTCCTTCAATGTTAAAAACTAATCTTTTCTATCATATGTCAGGCTACACCTAAGTCAACATACCATATGTTACTTTGTGAAGAAGTTTTTCCATGAACATCAGTAGAGTACAGATTGTCTCCATCATCATCATGTTCTTCTTATTTAACAACATTACCTTATTGTTTGGGTTTCTTTTGCCAAATTCCCTTTTTCTATCTTTATGGTTTACTAGATGTCACATGGGATGATTGTTGATTAATGTACTTCTAACCACTAGAAGAACCTTTCTTGAAGGTATTATACCAACAATATTTGATTTCATGTCCCTGATGACTAAAAATGAGACATTATTTTTATGTCTTGCCTCCTTGTGAATTTTGCCTTGGATTTTGTTTTGATGAAGACCTGAATATTTTTTTGACTTTATGTTGATTAGAAGCTAGAACATGTTCTTCTCATTCTTCTTGAGTAATGGAAGACTCTTCTTATTGCAACATATTCAAAAGTTTTTCAAAACTTGGTTTCTATTATGTGACATTCAAAGTGGTCACAAAAATCCTGTATGAGGGTGGTAGAGCTCTCAAGATAATGGGTAAAAGAGAGTCATCTAAAATTATTTCACCCAAGGATTGAAGTGATGCCCTCATCATTACAATTAATCTAAGAAAAGACTCCACTTTTCCACTAGATCTCAATTTAAGAGAGTGGAGTTAACTTTATAGATGTAGAATTGTGCTCTCATTCTTATATTCATATATAGTTTGGAGCTTTTCCCAAACTTCCTTGGTATTTTTATCTTCATATATGTGTGGTTGCACTTCATCCAATACCTCAAACATTATGATCAATTTTTCCTTCTGATTGGCTTTGTCATATTTACATTGTTGGTTAATGTCTGTTACATATTGAGTGTAAGAGCCATCTAAAATAGGCCAAATTTCCTCAAACTCTAGTTGAGTTCTGAGTTTTATCTTCCAAGCATAATAGTTGTCACCTTTGAGTAGTTTTGAATATGGTAGAAAGAAATTTGGAGATTGTGCAACCATTATCAAGACTATAGGTGATGGATTGGTTCCTTATCACTCCAAGTATATAGGTCTCCCTTTCTATATACTATCAGACTAATATACCAGACCTTTATTTATACATTCCTTTATACCCATCGATATGGAGAAGATGCTCACCTTTTCTACATACCCAATGGTGTGAGAAAGAGAAATAAATGTATAGAAAAGATTCTGATACTTGGTACCTATAAAGTACTAAAAAAGGTTCATCCAATCACTAGCACCTACTTAGATGGAATTCCTCATACACATGCATAACATTTCTATATACTTGTAAATTCCACCTTTGGGATTTTTTCCTTTCGATTGTAACAAATGGGTAAATGAAGGGAAGGCTATGATTGCATGTGCCTTATTTCTCTTCAATGATTTAAAGGGTCGATGCCCAGACATTATTGTTACAGCTATGTTAGGTGTTGTATATAGTAACTCAAGCATGATAACATTACCCATTAACATGAGTTAGAGGCATATTTATGACCTAACACTACAATAAATTTTTAAAAACTCATGATTATTATGCAATTTTAATGAAATAAAAATGTTTTCTAATATGTATGTAATTCAATATTTTTGCAATGCTTTGAAAGAAATACAAATGCATAATTTTTGTTGTTGACCTCTATTTCCAATTTTCCCTTTTTTTAAAAATAAATCCCTCCTAAAAAAATAATTTTTGATGCTAAATTTAGTGGAATTTCTAAGTTTGGAGGTATCAGTAAATTTTCTACATGGAGGGAATTGACCTTTACACCTTTTGCAAATGAAAGTTTTGATAAAAGAGTAACTTGCCAATTGGACTATAGGTGGTTTTAACGAATTTAATTTTAATTTGGGTAAAAATGGTAAAATAAAATTTCAAAACACACCTTATGTTGTGAAATTCACCTTGGATCTCTTTGGTTGACAAGTCAATCAATTTTATTTGCTCCCCATTAATCTTCCTTTGTTCCATGTAGCAATCAAATTTTAAGGCCAACTTTGTAGTGCCCAGATAATTTTATATAATTATGAAAAACTTTAATTAATGCTTGGACTTAGTCCTCTGATCTAAGAAATTCTTTTTGTACGATTGGGAATGGAGAAAAATTGACCTACCTGTCAATCTATTGATGGAATTTTTTCAATAAACTTTGAGGATCTCAAATTAATATACAAAAAAATTAAAAGTTTTAAAAAACAATTATAGGTACCATCACTAATTCAATAACATGATGCAAAAATGGCACTTAAATTTTTGATCTATATGGCCTAGAATTATAGAAAACCAACCTGCCTGTATAGATTACGAACAAATTATTTGAAGGCATCAGAAGAATGGTACGACCTAATCCAAAACTATATAGACTATTATGTTAAGTTTCATAAATTAGTTATAGTCATCCCATAAAAAATTTATTATTTTTTGATAAATGGTTTTTAATTTATGGCAAAAAACTGACCTGTTGCACCTTGTAGGTTTTCAAGCAACAAAGGACATACGAACGGTTTTGCTTCCAAAGAGTTATATGAACAAGTCCTTATGAGAGATGATTATTATGAAATGTAAAGGACTATGTAATTAACCATATCCAATTATAATCATATTACTATGACTTGTCTACTTCTCATACTATATAAAACAATATGAAAAAGTGCAAAAAATAAATATCTGTGGAGTCCATGGGCTTCTCCCAGATTTATTATAGGTGCAGAACCTCTATGGTGGATTTGATACCAAATATTAAGGAGGAATAATAGTGATATATATTCCATTCCATGAAAACATGTCAAATCTTATGAATTTATACAAATATTTGCCAAAAATATTCCTTATATAATAGGGTAGGCATTATCTTATCCCAATCCAAAAGCTATGCAAACTCCCTAGTATTATATGGGAGATATAAACAAATTATAGAAAGTTATAATAATATTATTTAAATATACTAACTACCATTAGTAATAAAATATTACTCAATTACATTTATTTTTAAATGGTGAATTAATCACCCCTTAGGATAAACCTAATACAAATAGTATCATAGAATAAACAAGTGATTTACACCTTACAATAAAAATAATATACATCAAAATAAATCCATTTCCAAGGGTAAATTTTTCCATAATTAATGAATTTAGGAAATTTAAAATACATTTTAAACCTCAACACCTAAATTTTCTCAAAAACCTTGTAGAAACACAAAAATATAAAAACACTTTGCATATATAACAAATGATTTTAAATGAAAAATTAGTGTAGTACAAGGTTCAAGTTCCCAATAAAAGGAATCCAAACCTCACATCCATTGTTCCACACACACACACACATACACACACAAAAACAACATATTTCACAAACTCATTTTTTTTAATATTCATGAAAAATTACAAGATACCAAGCTTCACAACATTTGTATGAGGATCTCCTCATCTCCTTTCATAGATCTCAGGGCTCTATTCTCTCCCACTCACCCGTTTTTAACCTTATAGGGTTTGACCCTAAGGCCCCTACCCTCTTTATCCTCTTACACCTTTCATCTACTCACAACCAACCCTCTAATGTCTAATGTTTTGTCCACCATCTATCAATAACGTAACCCATGTGCCAAATGCCCCTATTTATAACTAGTGGAGGTTGGTTACTGATGTGTCTAGTTGGGTTGTTATTAGTTATCCATCCAATAATATTTGGTACCCAATTTCAAATTATAGGGATTTGAATGTGGTTGATTCAAACCTAGATATATTCACCTCTAACAACAATCAATTTAGATCATCCTTTAGATATTTTATCCTTTCATCCTATCCCTAGTAGGTGTCATCTCATCTAGCTAGCCAATTAACCACTTATCATCTTCTATCCTTAAGGTCTATACCTTATGCCTCAATTTTGGTTTTTCATATATAGGCATCCTCATCTTCTATTGTGAATCTATCATCCTTTTTAACCTTATTCCTTCTTTTTTGACATATTCTCTTCTCCATTCTTTTGCTTCACTCTTATTTTTCAATTTTGTCCCTATAGGTCTATGCCCATTTTCTTCTCCTTTGTCTCCTCCTACATGTCTCATTTATCACCTTCTCCACATGCAAATTTCCACATAGGCTAGCTTCCTCTCAACCACTTCTATCAGCCTCAAGATGATATTCTTCTATTCTTCTCCCTTCAACTCCTCATGCATAGACATTAATATGATTATCTCTACCCATTCTTCTCATTGTCATCTTTCTTTCATTAAAGTGTCATGTTTGTCTCTCTTGGTGTGATCCTTCCTTTTTGTGCATCCTTCACACTCTACTCCCAATTTAGACTAATAATTTATCAATCCATTATCATTAATATGTTGGTGTCCCTCCTAATATTCTTCTTATTATTTATTATGTTTTAATTTCATCATTCACTCCTCATCTCCCTTCCACGTGTTCATACATTTTGGCATGGCTTACACTCTCCTCATCTTCAATTTAACTATATGTTGACACCCTTTATTTCATATTCTTTGAGGCATTTATTTCACCTCATGTACCTCCACACTCATTCTCTTATTTCTTATCTTGCATGCCTCTGGCTTGGCATATTTCATCTTTTCCTCTTCTGCTTTCACCATGCTTCTACAAGGAATCCCTTATAGTTGGTACTTATATAGCTTTCTCTCTTCTCTCCCTTATTCCTTATTACTTGGGTTCTTGTACCATATATATCAAACTAAGGTGTTTTTGATAGCCTAAGATTAAAAATAAGTCAACAATACAGTCATCTTAGTTATACTCAACAACTCTAATCCATTCTCTAATTGGTCTTTCAACTTGCACTTTTGTTATAAATCATAATATTCTAACAATTTTCTAGTTCCCAATTATGCTCAACTTTGATTTCACTCCTTCCTTTTTCCTAGTGCATCTTCTGACCTACATGTTCACTAACTACCTCAATGCTCGATGACCTGTTAGCCTATAATTTCTTCATAATCAACTCTATCCTAACCTCTAGGGTATCTTGCACTTTTATTAGTTGATACATGATTTAGAGATCTATTAATCTTATGTTGTACTCTATTCCACTTAGATCCTCCTCTTATTCTTATCACATATCTTGTATATTGTGCCTCTACATTTATTTCTTCAAGGTTTAGATATCTAACATCATGGTTTCACTCACCACAACATTCCATCCCTTCATCTTTTTTGTTAGTTGTCTCATTAATTTTGTGATCTTCCAATACCTAGTTGTACTCCAAAAACTTTGCATCTCTACAGGCTTCTCTATTGGTTTCCTGAATGGTTTGGTGATCTTTTAACTTGCATTTATCCCCTTTTTGGGTAACACTTCTTCTTTTCAGTAGCTCTAGATTCTCCTTTGGATTCTCTCCTTGGTGTCATTGACTTGTGCCCTTCTCTTCCTAGTTGCCTCAATGGTTCTCTGATTGACTAGCCTATAGTTCTCCTTTCACTAGAAGCACTTATATACACAATGTCTTTGGATGATTCCTCTAATTCACACCTCCTCTTATCTTATGAGCCTCTCAATCATTTCTCTGTAGTAATTAAAACATGATTTCACACTATTTTATGGCATTTTCCTAGCTTCCTTGGTTCACTAATATGTGTCTCTCCTCTATCCACTTGCACTCTTGGAAACTTATCCATATTTATTTGATCTTATTTCATCAATTCTCCTATGCCCTTTGTAGGTCCTCTATTCTCTCTATCCAATTCCTCCTTTTGTGTTCAGCTCTTCTATGCACTGCTAGTTACCTTCCAAAATAATCTTAGTTAAGCCTAAACTAACCTATAAAAAATCTTATACATCTCTCTCTATTTTATTGATAACTCTCCTTTTCATGCACCTTGCCTTCTTGTGTTTTTCAGGTTTAGCTTCAGTTGACCTCTTCACCTCCCCTCCAATAGCTTCAACTCTTCCTTCTAAGGTGTATGCATTTCACCCTAATTTCAATTATGCTTAGTATGCTCTGGTTACTCTCTTAACAACTCTCATTTGGTGCATCCTTCATGTTACGCATAGTAATACTTATGTTCCTCCTCTCCACTCATTCGTACATACTCTCCTTGCATAGCTCTCACCTGTGCACCTCACACCTTTTATTTTAGATTCCTAGATGCCCCAAGGCATATTTTTAGGTTTGGATTTATGGTTCTCTTAGTTTGACTCATGGTAGCCTCATATGACATGGTGCTCTAAAGACTTATACTCAACCTAAGGTAGATTTATGCATGCACTAATAAGTATATTAACATGAACAAAATATGTATTTTTTATTAACTCACAACCTCTTATTTTCCTTGAAGTATTTCCAACCCATGGATGCACTATTCCATATCCTCCTTTGTATTCTATTTTCCTCTATGAAGTCCCCAACACCTTTTAGTCCAAAACTACACTCTGCATCTTTGACCCATTACATATCATCCTTTGTGTCTACTCCTTCTTGCATACTACTCTATAGCATCCACATCTTCTCATGATAGCTATTTATTTTTTGCCCATCTGCACTTGATGGATGACTTTAACTTTCTTTTGAGTCATATTTTATGCTTTATGTTCTCCACCCACTCATAATTGACAAAGTACCTTAACCCTCTACTAATTATATGTTATAATTATATGTAGGGCATGCATCTTCTCTTGTGATTTTATCTCTCTACCTACTCACGTATGATAAAGATACATCCTATGCATATTCTACCCAATATTTTCATTGGAAGATACTTCATGCGTGATTGTTACTTCAGTTGGTACCCCTTGTCATATTTTATGCATGTATTTCTCTACCCAACCACGTCTAGTGGATAACTCTTTCAACAACTTCTACCTAATTTTCTAATTGGAAGATGTTTTGTGCATGAATATCTCAAGTTAGAATTCTAGGATCTTTGAGACAATATCATAAATTTTATCACAATCCTATGTGGCTCATCCCTCAAGTGTCATTTTTATACTCATGTGATATATACCCACCTCTTATGGTGGATAATTCTATGTACTCTATTGGTTGCCTCTCACTTGACATCTACCATTTTCCACTTCTTATTCAACACTCCCCCTCTTTTTCCAATTGCCTAGAATCAATTATTTGGCTAGACATATTCATATTTTCAACAATATATCACTCTATTGTTCACATTCTCTTCTCCTCCCTTATCTCTCAAGGATCTGGACCTACTCTGATACCAAACTGGTGCAGTGTTGAGGGTTGAGTTCCTAGTGAAGGGAAGCCAAACCTCAAAACCCTTGGTCCACACACACACAACTACATCATATTTTAAAAAATCATTTATTATATTGATTTGAAATATAAATTACATGATACCAAACTTTAAAAAATTTACATGAGGAGATCATCGGCTCCCTTCATAAATCTCAAGACTCTATTCTCTCTCCCACTCACCCAATTTTATGCTTTTAAGCTTCAACCTTAAGGCCCCTACCCACTTTATTTAATCACACCTTTTGACTACTCATAATAAACCCCCCATTATCTAATGTTTTCTTCACCATCTACCAACAAACTAACCCATGAGCCAAATTCCCATATTTATAACTAGTAGAGGTTGATTATTAGTGCATCTAGTTGGGTGGTTGATAGTTATCCATCCAAGAGATTTTAGTTCCTAATTCCAAATGATAGGGATTTGAATTTGGTTGAATCATACCCTAAATCCTTCACCTCTAGAAATAATCAATTTCGATTGACATTAAGATCATATATCCTTCAGTCATATCCATGCCATGTGTCATATGGTCTAGTTGGTAAGTTAATCATTTATCCTCTTTTGTCATTGAGTTATGTGCCTCACACTTCACTTTTAGTTTTTTGTTTTTATGTGTCCTTCTCTTCCCCTGTGCATATTTCATCTTATGAGGTTTCTCAAAATTAGACACCTCCTACCTATTATGTGCTTGACTCTAACATGTGATCCTCCTTATGTCCCTTGCATGTCTATTACACACATCATCTACTTGTTTTTCTTTTTGTGTGACCCATGTACACTCTGCTACTTTCTCCATCTATGTGTTCCTTGACTCAACTACTCTGTGCACTTCTCCTAACTCCTTTGGAATGATCTTTGGGCACCCCATCTTTTTTATTCTTCACGTGTGGTCTTATAAAACTTGCAAGATCAAAGTTTGCCTAGGATGCCCCTACATCAAAAATATACATATTTCTTCTCTAAAATCCAACTACATCAGCATTTAAAGTATTGAATCAATGAATTTTATGAAAAAAATCACAAATTCATACATTAACTAAAGTCTCAATGAATATAAGCTCAATTTTTTTGGCAAAAGAGTGGTTTATGCACAATGCTCTAAAGTTCAAAGCATAAAAAAAATTTAAATAAATAACTCCCAAAAAAAACATACAACTCTCATTAATATTAGATTAATTAGAGTGCTAAGCTTAGCTTAGGTCTTAACCAAAAAAAATTTCACCATAGTTAGAATAACCCATGTGGGGTTTAATATTGCACACCCACATGTCAAAATAAGAGGTCAACATGGTTGTTAAAATGTTGACATTAGTGGCCTAACTATTCATTTAGCAACTAAACCACTTTCACATTGACAAATGAATCATCCTCACCTTCCCTCAAATTTCTATTAATAGATGGCAAGGATTGAGTGTTTTAATCAAGAAAGTTAGATAACCAAAACTCTACTTTTGTAAAATTAATTGGTTCATAATAGAAGGTGTTTTTTGTCAGGGGTGACCTTGGGTGAATTGTATGAATCCCACATACAATTTATTCATAGTGTGAATTATAGGTGATGTTGATGATCATAAGTACACTTCTTGCTACATATTTCATCTTGGCTTCAGTCCTATCACTTGGTCAAGTAAAGAACAACATGATATTACTCTCTCTTCAATTGAGGCCAAGTACCATGGAGTTGTTAGCACAGGCTAGGAGACTCTTTATATTTGTTAGATTTTGTCTGAGTTTGGATTTCCATCTGACCAACATACTATAGTATGGTGTGATAATTAGAGTGATATCCACATTGATTACAACTTAATAGAACACTATCACACTAAACATATTGAAATTCACATGCACTTCATTCAATAGCTCATTTAGGACTGTGTGGTTAATCTTCAGTATTGGCATATAGAAGACTAGGTTGTTGACATCTTTACCAAAACTCTATCCACATCCAAGTATGTATCTCTCATGATATGTTAGGATTCAAGGAAGTTGTCACTAATGAGGGATTGTCTATAGTTCCTCCTTCTTCTTGATTGTACATGGGTACCTGATCAGGTCTTGTTATTGGGATCCATTTTTAGAGTTTTATCTTCTTCTCAAGTTAATCTTAAGTGGGGGGGGGGGGGGGGGGGCGGGGGGCGGCTTAGAGTAATTAGAGTGTCAAGCTTAACTTGAGTTTTAACTAAGGGAAGCTTCACCATAGTTAGAATAACCCATCTCGAGTTTAATGTTTCACACTCACATATCAAAATAAGAGGTCAACATGATTGTTAGAATGTTGACATTAGTGGCCTAAATATTTATTGGCAACTGAACCAATTTCACATTTCCAAATGAATCATCCTTACCTTCCCTTTATTTTCTATAAATAGAAGGCAAAGATTGAGTGTTATAAACAAGCAATCAAGTTAGATAATCAGAACTCTATTTCTGTAGAATTAATTACTTCAAAGTAGAAGGTGTTTTTGGTCAGGGATGACCTTGGGTGAATTGTATAAATCCCACATACAATTTCTTCAATTAATATTAGTTAAATTTTAGCCTTGTAACTATTAAATCTATGTTCTTTATGTAATCCATAAATAAAATTTGGTACTTAAGATTATACTTTCAATTTGCATTAATTGCAATTACAAGTTTAACATTCGACATGACTTAATTGTTTACCATTATAATACCACTTAGAATATATATATATATATATATATATATATATATATATATATATATTATTTTTTTAATTTTTTAGTTTTTTATAATAGTTTAACTTAAAAAATTTATAAACACTTCATTTTCATTGGCTCTTAGAAAACTTACTATTTTCAATTAATAAAAAAATTATGAAATGATTAGTAAATTATTTCCATCCAAGAGGAAAAAATATATATTTAAAAAACTAAAAATATATAAATTTGCTAGTAATTATATGTCATATTTCAAATATGACCATGTCACATGGCTATTGGTAGAGGCAAAAATGCATTCGCTCTAGAAATTAATATATAATCTACTTTTGACAAGGAAAATCAATATCTTTTTTAAAAGATAATTTATTTTATTTTATTATTTAGAAAAATAATTTTATATTTATAAATAAAATTAATTCATTATTATATAATATAATTTTAATATAACTTAAAAAAATATTTTGATGATATTCCACAACCCAATACAAAACTTTAAAATATTAATCATGAAAACTTTTTTTTTTTTGAAATCTCAACAATCCATTCCATAGAACCTCCCCCCACCAGTTCATAAATACATGGACTTAAGCCAATACCATGATGAAGAACCTATAAATTTAATCAATGAACTTAGAAAATCTAAAGACAAATATTTAAGACATAAAACTACTATGATTTTTATTTTTTATAATACCTTTTGAAAAACATACACGAAAATAAATCTTAATGACTTTGACCATACTTCATAAATGACTTTGGATTTTTTTTTTAAATGGAGCAAAGAATATGAAAAAATACCTTTCAATTAACCCATCACTTTCAAAGTTTAATCTTATAGACGTAAAACTACTATGATTTTTATTTTTTGTAATACCTTTTGGAAAACATACATGAAAATAAAACTTAATGACTTTGACCATACTTCATAAAATGACTTTGGATTTTTTTTAAATGGAATGAAGAATATGAAAAAATACCTTTCAATTAACCCATCACTTTCAAAGTTTAATCATATATACTTCCATGTCATCAACCCATTTGCATTTTATATAGTGTGGGCATCAATTCTCATAGCCCCAGGTCCCTCACAGGGAGATTTTAGAGTTCATTCACCTCTGCTTAGATGTCTTGCTAATGTCATAAATTTTTTGGTTGTACTAATTTTATTTGAAAGACTAAGTGGGATTAGTACTCCAAAACTTCTTGGTATTAGTTGAGGATTACATATAATTTTTTATTTGACTTCTTAATATTAGTTAAGTACATATAATTCTTCTTTAAATTATTATATAAGTGAGAGTAAACCTCTTCTATGAATGCTTTGATTTTTGTAAATCTCAATTGGATGTTTCTCATGGTGATTTGAGCTCATGATTGGTTAGAATTGACATTGATATTAGAGAATCTCCTTTCACTTCTTTGGGTCATGAATCACCTACTTTCTTATTGGGAGACCTCCCAGTGTCTTTCTTAGAAGACATTCTAGAATTTAAGTTCTCTGACTAGGGCATTGAGGATATGGATACAACTCTTGACAAACATAGCTTATTTGGAAAATGTGTGGGTTCCCCACTTCCGCTATCTGAACTCATTAGCTAGGCCAAATCATCTTGGAGTTCCTTGGAAGTTCCTTCACTTTTTTTAGCCAAGGGTTATTTCAAGTGGTCTTCAATAATGTAGAAGATCAAGATTTTGTTTGGTCAAATGGACCCTGGGTTATTGTTAATTTTAATGTTTTTTTTTTCCCATGGGCTCCCTTCTTTGACCCTCAAAAGGAGTTAGTTATAGTGGCTCCTCTATGGATCAAAATCTATGGCATACCTCTAATTCTTTGAAGAGATGAACACAGAACTACGTTGATTATAATCAGGTTGGCTCCTTTGTGAATCTTAATGAGGGTTATGTTAAGAAAATATTTGTAAGAGCTTGTGTGATTGTTGATCTTTATAAGCCCCTTTGCCATTTTTCTGGGATCTAATCGTCTCAAATTTCATGGATTTAATTCCTCAACATTGAGGACCTTCCTTTTAGATGTTTTTGATGCAATCGTATTGGGAATCATGTGTTAGGTTGTTTTTCAGTAGTGATTCAACATTCAGCCTCTACTTCATGTTTGGTTTGGAGAAATAAATTTGGGACCCTTAATCAAGACTTCTTATGGCATAATCATGGAATTTTCTACCATATATTAGGAGATTCTCCTCCCCCAAGCTTGGTTAGGAAGGCTTCACCTAGGGGTGAGCCTTGTCATAGGCCAAAACTGGACCCAACTGAGCCTTCTATTCCTCTAATGGATTTTGCTTCTACCCCCTGGCCCATACCCTTCTACAGTGAATCTCAAAAACTCTTTGGTTTCTACGAGCAAGAAGAAATGGTTCAGGTTAGAGGCAGAAATATTGAGATATTATGTAGAAGAGATAGTGAAGGATGGCACTCAATGGACTATGGAAGGCCTTCTCTCCTAGAGCAGAAGAATTTTAACCTCATCCAAAGGTTAAATTGTTTTCCTTAGCCATCTTTATAGATTGGAAGTAGGTTTTTACTTTTAGTTGTTGGTTCTTTGTTAATTGTTAGTGGGGTTGGGATCATTTTCTTATAGATTCCCTACATCCCCCTTTACGATTGTTTGATGGCTCTTTGCAGGAAATCATTGGCTCTTACTAAAGATTGGTAGATATTTTACAATTGTTAGGATGTTGCTTATTTTTATGGGCTTGGCCTAGTTGGGTTGTCTTTTACCCTGGAAATAGATTTTGTTTTGTTTTATTTTTTTGTTGTTTTGGATGACTTTGTATTGGGTTTTGGGGCCCCATCAAAACCCTCCTTTTAACCTATCAAATAAAAAATTATTAAATAGTGGTTATATATAAATTTTGTTTGAACTATTAGGTAAGTGGGATTAGTAATCTATAATAATTTAGTATGAATTAATGATTATACACAGTTTTTCATTAAACTATTAAGTAAGTGGGATTAGTACTCTTAAACTTCTTGATATTAGATAATGGTTATGCCTTCAACCTAATTAGATTTTTGAATTCATATCTTGTCACGAATATTTTTATATTATTTCTATATTGAAAAGAGTTTCAAAAACTTATTATATATATATATATATATATACACACACACACATACATATATATATATACATATATATATATATATATATATACATATATATATATATACATATATATACATATATATATATATGTATATAACCTCTAGGTTCTTTGATATCCATCAAAATGTAATAAAAATAAATGTATTATCATTAATTAAGCATTCATAAATATGTGTAAAATATGATTATATTTTTATACCATTTTTAATAAGATAATGCATATAATAATAATAGGGAAATAGAGGATTTATCTCAATTTTGTGTTATCATAGGCTTTTTCTTAGTATGACAAATTCGAATCAGTGTCTTTATCTCAAATACATAACATCAAAATACTTGTGTACTTGTAAAAAAAAAAAAAAAAACTTCTTGCCCTAGAATGACTCCAAAAAGACTAAATAAACATAATGATCACAAGGACATGTGTTGAGGGTTAGCAGGGCTCAAACACCCTTTAATTATCATGCCCCTTAAAGTGGGAACTAAGACAAAATAGTGTTGAAAAAATAGTAATTTACATCAAACAAATAAATTTATAAATAAAAAAATCTTAGATTGTGCACCAAAAATTCTCCATGAGAAATACTAGTTTCAAACAATGATAAATACTATAATATTGATTGATCTCTCTTGAATACTTATTAATACTCAATATAATGTCATAAATACTCATAATACCTTTCCCAAATGAACTATAATACCTTTCTAATTATTTATGACATTTTAACTCAATTTAACAATATTAATACTCATGCTAACTTCCAATGGGTTGCAACTAAAAATAAAGAAAGAGGGGAACATGGGACCATGAATTAAATGGGGTTTAAAGCATAAACTGAGATAAGAATAAGATAGGGGTTCCCAAGATAATATAAAGATAAATTAGAGAATACACAAGAGGGGGATTTTAGCAAGATGGAAATCAACAAGAGGGAAACTATTGTATAATTTAAATAAAATTAATCAACATACAATAAGTCTAATAAATTAATACTAAATAATTTTATTGGACCATTTTTAGGTGTACATTTTTTCTCACCTTTAGTTGTGTGTGAAAGTACACACTTTAAAGAAGAAAATATATATAAGATATATAGTACATCTCAAAGATAAAATTTCAACTTTTAACTAATAAAGAGTTTTTAATCCTCAAGATCTAACAAAAATGATCATAGGCAAAGTAGTGGTTTGTTATGACCCTTCTTACAATAGATTAGAATAATTGTGCAAATACCAAAAATAACACTAAAAATGATTAGAATAAGAATGTAATATATAAAAAAAGGATCTTAATTATAATAAAATATCATTGGTCTCTTCGAGGGGTAACCTCCTTTAATCAAGCTCAATATAATATAACTCATGGATGCCTTTCCATTAGTATATGATATTATTTTTACTAAGTCTATCGTAGCTAACTACTACTTTTCATACATGTGAGATTATTACAATTAGATCAAAGGATGAATTACAAAGCGTATGCATCTATAACCTTTATTCAAGATAATAATTATGAATAAAGAGTTAGGATAAAGGGGTCCTAACATGTTTTTCCTTTCAGAAAAATTGCCCTCAAAGCTAAAGATGAGGCAACTATTATTGGAGTTGAATAAGGGGTTCCCATCTTGCATCATATAGCTACAATCCATGTATTTAATATTTTTTGTAAATAAGTATTAAATGAAAGAGAATAACCTAACCAAGCAATAAGTAAGCTACTCTTAAAAATAAGTCAATGAAATAAATTAGATTCATAATAAATTGTGATACACTATTAAATTATGTAAGTTTGTTAAATATAAAAAGTATACACACTTTAAAGAATAAAATATATATAAGATACACAGTACATCTCAAACATAAACTTTCAACTTTTAAAAAACAATGAGTTTTTAATCCTCAAGATATAACAATAATGATCATAATCAAAGTAATGGTTTGTTATGACCCTTCCTACAATAAATTAGAATAATTGTGCAAATACCAAAAATATCACTAAAAATGATTAGAATAAGACTATAATGTATAAAAAAAAAGGATCTTAATTGGAATACAATATCATTGGTCTCTTCAAGGGGTAACCTCCTTTAATCAATCTCAATATAATGTAACTCATGGATGCCTTTCCATTAGTATAGGATATTATTTTTAGTAAGTCTATCCTAACTAACTATTATTTTATATACATGTGAGATTATTAAAATTAGATCAAAAGATGACTTACAAATCATATACATCTATAACCTTTATTGAAGATAATAATTATGAAGAAAGATTTGGGGTAAAGGTTCCTAACATGTCTCCCATTTCAAAAAAATTGTCCTCAAATCTGAAGATGAGGCAACTATTATTGGAGTTGAATAAGGGGTTCCCATGTTGCATCATCTAGCTACATTCCATGTGTTTAATATTTTTTGGAAATAATTATTAAATTAAAGAGAGTATCCTAACCAATAAATGATTAATTTACTCTTTAAAATAGGCTAATGAAATAAATTAGAGTCATAATAAATTATGATATAGTGTTAAATTATGCATGTTTGTTATATATATAAAGTACAATGCCAAATAATATATTTCATGCTTAAACATGAATAAGAGATAATACTTAGATTATTTATTTATGGAAAATAATATCTAATAAGTGAAAGTGTATAAATAATCATGATGGTCCCAGCTATGACTCATCAGATTCTAAAAATTAACTCTTTGTTAGCATGGACACTACCATCAAAATAGGGACACTACCATCAATGCTTATGTCATAAAAATAACACTTATATTCATAGTGAATTACATGTAATTTTATATAAATTACACTTAGGTAGATTAGGTTTCTCTATTGCCTTATATATTTTCAACTGGGATCGTATGCATAAGTCCCAGATATTAGTCTTTTGATCAAAACCCTAGATCCTCCAATCAGGGTATGCCACTTTGAAAAAATGGGGATTAGTGGGCTCAAGTGAAGACAAATTGGCCTCAAATACCCCTATGTAAATTATCATTACCTACATAACCATATACTTTTAATATGGCCTGAGACTGATGTAGTTATCTCCTTTATGTGGACTTGTGTGTGAATAATGATGTAATATGCTATATATGAGTGCATGTACTGATCTAGCTTGAAACTTAACAAATACTAATCATGGTTTATTATTTGAATGCTTCATAAATGTAATAATACTACTCTTATGACTCATTTAAAAATAGTGAATAATGGGGCAATAGAGCTTAGTACAAGTAAAAATGATTTAATGATCTTGATAGGTGTTTATTTGGTAAATTTATAGATGAATAATGAGTGGTATTATTTTGTTTTTATATTTCACCTTATAAATTAATTATCATGGAGGGTTAATTAAGCCAAATAGGCTGACCCATAAATATTAAAATATTTAAAAAAATTATTCTTTGTAGGTTACAGACACTAGCATCAAATATGGAACACTAGTGTCATGGTCTAGATGGTAGTGTCATGAAGAATAAAAAATTGTTAAAACTCTATAACGAAAAGTGAAAGATATATATATCAAGTTTTAAGATTATTTTGGGATACAAGTGATCTAGGTGATTATAATATTAGGGTTAGACCAAAAAATAAATAATTTAGGCACAATGAGATGGTGATCATGAGCATTTTGTTGGTGTATACTTGTGTCCATGGGTTTTGTATACATGGTTCATTATGCTTGTTTAGGGTCTTAGAGGCCATTTGGGTCATTTGGGATATTATTCCCACATTCAATATAATGTGGATTTTCACTCTCTCTCTCTCTCTCTCTCCCACCTATATATGTACCTCTCTCCCTTTGTATTGATCATCCAGAGTTAATGAGGAATGTTTATGCATTATTATGTTTTGCACTTTCTCTCCCACCTACTCCATAGTGTTTGTGTGTGCATTCGATCTTGTTGAGAGGTCTTGGAGAAATATAACATGGTATTAGAGATTCACTCAATGATCATTCACCTTTTATGTAATCCTTGGTGAGATTCCTCATTTTCTTTGATATTTGAGTGTTTTTTGCATGGTTTGTGTTGTGGTGTATAAGCTATTTTTTTCATATTTGGGAGATTAAGCTTATTTTGATCACCCTACAATAGTGGATCACCCCTCATGTTTGTGTTACCTAAATCCATACTCAAGACATCTAGGAGGATCCAAGTGCCATTTTGATTCTTCCAAGGTCCATTCAAATCCCTATTTTAGTCTCTATCATCTAGTTTTTTATTCCTTATCATGGCCTACTATAAATTTGAGGGATTTTTCGGACTAGATTTAAAGTGTTATAAGGTTTTTTGGTGATTGTTCAAAATGTATGGAGTTAATATAGCTCACCTTCATCTGGTAACTTCCTTTGTGGTTTAAATGTATTGTTGATTAATTGGAAATCATAGAACATTGTGTTGTATATGTTAAAGAATAAGTTATTTTTTATGAAGATAGACTGAAGGATAAACTATTGGGCATTAAAGAGGATCGATGTGCTCTATGTCAAATATTTTATCCAAACCTATGTATGCAATATAGAGTTTTATTTTTTCTATCAAATATCTTCACCAAAGACCCACATTAATGCCATTTCTGTGTGGGTTTGCTATGGAGGAGTTTTTTTATGATGCCACCCCTAACATGATTAGCCCTCCACATCATCTTAGAGGAATTATCCTAAAAGCAACCTAGATAGATGATGATGGATGCATTTTAGTCAAATATGAAGCATAGATTCTATCCTAGGGAACTTTTTTCTCTATGGTGTTTATTGGGGCTACGTCCTTAATCCTTTGTGGTATCATTTTGTTTAATCTAATATCCTCCCCAATAGTGCTCATACTTGGTTACATCTTTGCTTGTAGACCTGAGCATTCTCCTCACTTGGTGGTGTCATATACTAGCCATAGGATCATTCATAAGGATTATTAGGTTTTCCAATAACCTAAAAACACTCCATGCCACCTTTGCGGTCCCTACCACATTCCAATGTGGACATTACTCTTATTTTTTAAGTTTGATTTATTAGTATTTAAAAATTTAGCATTTTATGTTTTTTGATGTAAGTTGATTTGGGGAAATTATATTAAGAGTGATTTAAGTGTTTAGATAGCCTTATTTTAGCATCTATCAAAGACGAAGGGTGAGGCTTGAATTGGCAAGAGGCCAATTCCCTCTCATAATTTAAACCATGGAATTCTACACTTTGTATCGGTTCCAACAAGTGGTTGTAAATCTACATTACCCCTTGTTTGGATGAGGTTTTTAAAAAAAATTAATTGTATTTTTTATTAAATAGGCCTCATTTATGGGAAATTAATTATCATAACTTTTGATTAATAGCTCAAAATTGAGTGCCATCATTTTCAAAATTTTATGTTTTTTAAATTCTTGTGCATTGGTCCTATTTTTATTTTAAATTACACTAAAATATAGATTGTCATATTCAAGGGGGTTACATATGCTATGGACCCTACTAATTTATACATTGTATTTCATGCACCAATTGCTCATACGTGGATGCATTTTTGGCCATGTCTAACATCCTCATTTTGAGTATGCATTATATTGCATCTCTCTAGCACTGATTGTTCCCTTGGATGCATTCTCAACTATGCCCAATGTCCCATTCATGAGCATGCTTTAGGGGTTCATTACAGTTTGTACCATGCAGTCTTTCACTTTCTTGGTGTCTCCTCTCATTCATGACAACTCCATTTGAGATACTCTATAGGAGGAAGGTTGAGTCTACACTAGTGTTCCTTCTTGGGAAGACCAATTATGCTTCATGTCATATGTACATGGAATGTTCACTCATGGATCAAGACCTTATTCTATTCTATGGTTACTTGTTATTACATGTTTCATGGGATCTACACCACTATGTGTGGTACACAGAGTGTCCTTCCACTATTTGGAGCACTCTTTGGATTCTTTTCAGGGATCCTACTATGATTTATGTCGCACCTCCTCCTCCACTTCTTATTGTCTCTTTTGAGACTATTTTAATCTCTCCTCATGATTTTATTTCTTGTGAGGATATATCCATGGTGGATAGTGTTCTTCCTTATGTCGATCCCCAACTATAGGATGAGATTATACTAGACCTTAGTTATCTCATTATAGATTCTACATCCATTCCTTTGAAAATTGTTTCTCTTACATATCCTTCACAAACTTACATTTCAAATGATTTTACTGATTTTAGTAAGAGTACACACATTGAGAGCATCGACGATTCATATATTCCTATGGAAATTCATCTTGTAGATTTGAGTGCTTCATTTTCAAACTAGTCTTCAATTTTGATAGATGTTGAGCCTTGATTTCCTCTTCCTATGGACATTCTTTCAGTGAATGTTCCATGTTTATCTTCTTCTATGGATGTTCTCTCCCCTTCATTAAATGATTCTTCATTGCCATCTTCTACAATTAATCCTATGATACTTGATTAGACTTGGAACATTCAATCACTATTAGGGAGACATTTGAGTATTTCTAATAGATTTACATCATGATTCCTACTTTCATTCCACTTGAGTGGGAATTTATCAATTTGATAGCTTGGGGTTTCTTTCTTTTAAAATGAAGAGACATAATTTATTTTAGAGGGACCTAATATAGAATTTATCATGCAACATTCTATGCTTACCTTCTCTCTATTATTTGAGGATACTAGGATCATCACTAAATACTTGGGTACCTCATTAGGCCTCGTTGCCAGGACCCAATTCTCTATCCCCCCTAAGCTATGCTAGAGAGGGTGGTGTGTTGATGTAGACTTTTATCCTATGGATTTTGTATACATGATTCATTATGCTTGCTTAGGGTCTTAGAGGACATTTGGGTCATTTAGAAAGATTAGTCTCACATTCACTAGAATGTGGGGTTTCACTCTCTCTCCCACATATATATGTACCTCTCTCCCTTTGTATTGATCATCCAGAGTTAATGAGGAATGTTTATGCATTGTTGTGTTTTAAACATTCTCTCTCACATACTCCATAGTGTTCATGTGTGCATTTGATCTTGTTAAGAGGTCTTGGATAAATCTGACACATTTTAGTAGTGTTAAAGTTATGAACTTAAGGGTAGATCCTTGATTGATATTTGTCAAGTGTGCAAGACCACTTTATCATGTAAAATCTTGATTTGAGTATCTACACCATGACACTAGACTAGAATGTTGGTGATGGATTGATTGTAAAGCTAACTATATCTCTTCTCTATAATAACTTTAGGTTCAATAAGGATAAATCCTTATGCATTGAGATTAGGAAATATTGTCTTAGTTGTGACATTATGGCTGAGAAATTTCTTCAAACATGAGACATGAAAAATTAGAGAGACATGAAAAAAGGGTGGAAGTTCTAGCTTGTATGCAACAAGACCAATCTTTTGAATAACTTTATAGTATCCATAAAAATTGGGATCTTGTTTATAATGTCCATTATCTTGAGAGAGGATTGATTATAAGGTTGTATTCAAAGGAAAACCAAATCTATATGTTGGAAGGTGCATTAAAAATGATGTTGATCCACTTGGTGCTTCATGATATTTTGTGTGACATGGATGTTTTCCTTGAGATGATGAATAATATTGTATTGGGTGTTTATGGTAGTGTCCACTAACTACACATGATATCTATCAAGAATATAATCAAGAAGATATGGTGGATTCTTACCATAGATAGCTTCATAAGGAGTCATCTTGGTGGTTATGCAATAAGTGGCATTTTACCACCATTATAAAAATGGTAAGCATTTGACTAATTGATGTTTTTAATTAGAGGCAAAGAAACTAAAATATGATTCCAAGAATTTCATGACTATTTTAATCTGACCATATGTCTATGGATGGTAACCTGAGGTCAATTTTAGTTTGGTAACTATGCACTTGAAGAGTTCCTACCAAAAGTGACTTGTGAAATTTAAGTCATGATCAGATACAAAATTAGTAAGGATTACATGAAACAGTAAATTTTGACCAAGGAATGTTTGGGTGATATAAGAAGTAATGTAAGTATGGATCAAGCCATAAAAATGAGCATATTGAAAGAGGTGATCTACCACCACTGAAATGATTGAATTTCCACTAGATTTTTGTAATTATTCTATAATATCCATGAAGATGTATGTAAAAATACATTTTGCAATGGGTAGGGATTGGAGTAAGTTGAGAAATGCCACTATCTCTCCCTTGTGACATTGAAATATGTCAGATTCCTAAAAAAAATGTCTTGATATCTTATTTGATATCTAGCCAAAAGAAAATATGGTGAATGCATTCATAGGTTTTTCAAAAACCTAAATGACATGTGGAAGGTGAGGAATTAACTCTTAAAAAATATTATGTCAAAACATAGATTTATAAATCAATATGATATGACCTTTGTATCGAATCAATTAGACATCCCAAGTATAGTTGGGTTTGGAAGTTGGGTCCATAGATAATTGTCAAATGATTTTTTGTGTGTGATTGTATTTATACCACTCTTACTGGATTCCATTTTGAGATGGAGATGGATAAGGAAAAAATATGTGTTTTCTCTTCATACTAGTGTAATAATGCATCAGGGACTAGATTTTCCTTTCCTTTCTTATAAGGAAACCCACTTTGGAAACCCAATCATAATCATACCTCATTAATTTGGAAACACAATTTTTTTTAAATTAGGGAAAAGACCCATTTATCCAAGAAGTATTTGAGCATTTGATGATCAAATTTGATGTAAAAATGATGATGCACCAGGTATGGATTCTACTTACTGACAACATGGAGGATAACCATCATTTCATTCTCATATGTTGACTGCACCAAATTGTGACCACTAAAGGCTTTACTAGTGAAGTGTATGGGACATCCCTCTTACATTATAACAACACCAAGACCATTACCAAATGCTTAAATTTCAATGATAATTCTATTTAATAAATTTGGCATGGCCAAAACAAGTGTAGTACACATAGATTTCTTGAGTACTCCAAAATATTTTTCAACTATGACATACCACAAAAAAGAGTCCTTTTTTATCACAATGGTCAATGTGGCAAGATGTTTCCCAAAATATTTCATAAATTTGTGGGAGTACCTTGCGAGGCTAATGAATCCATAATCTCTCACACTTATATGATATATTATGAGTCAGCCATTTTGTTTTATTGTTACACACTTACAAGAACCTCATTGTCTATTTTGAACCCACAAAATATCCTACATAGACATCTATATACTCTTAATTAATTTTTCCTATACACATGCCATTTTTATCAAACCCAATTAGTACTACTAGTTGATATTGTTTGATCTGGTTAGATCTACTTGACTCTTAGAAACAACTATTTTTCAAAATCAACCCCATCTTTAGGGTCGACCCATCATAATAACATGTTAGTGGCATGAAAAATTATTTAATTTGATCCATGTATTAAAAAATCAAGGTCTCATTCAAAAGGGACTCATAACTTATGTATTATACATCTATACACCCTTGTACATTTGAGTAAATCTACCCTATTCTTCCCAAATTTCAAACTATCACTATGAGCAGTCAATAAAATTTAGAAGCAATCTAAATCCAAGTCAAAGAAATCATTATCAAGTATCAAATCCACATGATTAGATACATACATATAGCGAAGGAACATAATTGTAAAATCACACTAGGTGGGAGAACTACATGTGGCTTGAATTCTCTTGTAGGAGTATCAGATACCTAGGAAATAATTAATCATAAAACAAGGGTGATTGGGTTCACCTCATCCCATTACACTTAACCTCATTTTTATAGGTTTCTATCCCTCACAAGAACACCTAGGGTTTCAAGGCAAATGAGATTTTTTTAGAGCTAAGTGCATCATTAAGGTAAGGGATCACAAAAATAGAGCAATAAAATATAGTTTCAAGTGACCATATATTCATTTTTCCCTACTTCCATGCAAGTTAATACCGACCATTAGGCTAGTATCAACCAACATTACTAACTTGATCCTACAGAATCGACCTAGTGTAGATAATGAATTAGCTATGTAACCAAATAAATGACATGCCTCCTTCTCCTTCATTTTCACATCTAGAATATAGTCACAATTAGATAGTTAATAAACAAAGCTAAGTATCTTGATCTTTTTACTACTTTCTATATTTAACATATGCCACTTTTATAATTAGAAAAATCAATCTCAGTCTTTTACATTCAGATATATACTTGAATTCCATTTCTTAATATCTGAATTACATCTTAAAGTCCTATATTAATTAGATTAATCTTACCCATTAATCAAAATTAGGGTAAAACATTATTCTAAGTCTATCCTAGGTAACTACTACTTCCCATGCATATGAGATTATTACAATTAGCTCAAGGGATGACTTATAAAGAATAAGTGTTTGTATATTTTATTAAACATAATAATTATAAAGAAAGAATTAAGATAAATGGGTTCTGACATGGGATTTACCTAATAAATTCCTCCAACATAATGTTGTAAACATTAGGACAACAAGAAGATAAAATTATAAGGAGCAAAGGAGCGAAGCGTGTGGTCAATATTTGAAACTAGTTTTTTCCCACCTAGTTGGGCCCCATGAGTGTGATAAGCGGGACCACAGATCCAATGGACTTCATTATAAGTATTAGTACCTCTGGGGATCTATCCAAGAATCTATTAGGGGATAGTCCATCCAATGGATGGAAGAAGACACTCTTAGGTGAAAAGGCGTGTCCATCAAAAGGCATGTCGAGCCTCCCTGTTCTCTCGGAGGGCAAGGCATTGAGTATCCCAGATGATCTGTGGAGGAAATAGTGGCTTCCATGGACCTTATGCTGGTTGGTAAGTTTTTTCTTTCTGTCCTAATATCGAAATGCTTAGAAGATGGATTCTGTCTAGGTGGAAAGTCAAAGGTAGTGTTTCAATCACAGCCATGGCTAAAGGTCTATTCCTTTTTAGATTTATGAATAGGGAGGACATGATCACTACCCTTACTAGAGGTCCCTAGCTATTTAGACCACATTCCCTAGCCTTATGCCCATGGAAACTAGGTTTTGATCCTAACTCGGACCTCAATAAGATAGCACCTGCTTGGGTAAGATTACCAGGATTCCTTTTGGAATTATGGGATGAAAAAATCTTCACAGCCATTGGCAATTCTATTGGTCAATATGTCACCTCAGATCATATAACCAAAACTAAGTCCAGATGTGTGTTTTCTAGACTCTATGTTAATGTTGAAATAAATAAGACTCTCCTTACGTCCATTGAGCTTAACTCTAAATATGGAACCTGGACTCAGCCAATTACTTATGAGAATGCTACCACTTTCTGTCAAATATGTAAGAGGAAGGGACATCTAATGACACAATGCAAAGTGAAGCAAAGGGGGATGAAAGAGGATTCCCAGAATGTAGAGGAGGAGCAAGCGAATAACAAGCAGGAAATAGAGAATAATGTGGAAATTCTTGACAATACAGGAAAAGGAGAGGAGGGAAAGGGAAAGGAGGCTACCCTTAGCAGTGAAGGTGAAGTTGTCCCAAAGAAAAATATAGGATTAGATGATAGTCAGAAGGCTGCAGAAGGAGAGGAGGAGAAGAGGAAGGAGGATATCATCAGTAGTGAGGGAAAGGAGGCCCCAAAGGAGAATATAGTATCTGACGACAGTCACAAGACCATATTTAACACAGTCTACACTTTAGAAAAATAGACTAATATGTTTAAGGAAGGGGTAGGAGGGGACCTTTTGCTAAAGGAAGTCAATGAAGATGACATAGTTTCAAGGACTAGATAGGAAGAAGTAACACCTGAAAGTCACACTCAACGAGTACCAGATCCACAGTCAAATATAGAATTTTTCTATGATCTGGAAGATGGAGGCTAGGTAGGAAACTACTTGGCAACAGGGGTAGTAGGACAAGATGGTAGCAATGAACAGGAAGAATGGGTTACCCCAAAGAAAAAGATCCAAAAAGGTAAAAAATATGCAAATGTTGGTACTGAGCCCAAACAAGGGAGGCCAACCCTAAGGGAAACAAGACAAAAAGAGATTGTTAGGGAGATTGCCAGTGGAAAATAGAAAACACTAGAGTCCCAACCCTCTAAACTCTCTAAATGAGAATATTATCATGGAATTTGAGGGGCTTTAACAGTCCCTCAAAGTAGTTTGAGATTAAAAACTACATTTTAGATAATAAACTAGATATTCTATTACTCCAAGAAGTCAAGATGAAAGAGGAGAATTTTGCGAAAATTGCTGACTATATATGGCCTAAGGTGGCTTTTTGTATTTGTCCTGCTGAAGGGGCTTTAGGAGGGATTGCCACTATGTGGAATAGTGCTAAAATCCAAGGATATTTTATGGCCCATCATAAGCACTTTTTGATTACCAAATTTTCCATGAATTCCTTGAATTGGACGTTGGTTAATGTTTATGCACCGAATAACATAGCTTTGAGACAAAAATTATGGATAGATTTGAGTAGCTACAGGAATAATCCTCAGAATTCTAAATGGATGTTAGCCAGAGATTTTAACACACCCTTATACCCTTCTAAAAAATAGGGTGGAATTATTGATTACTCAGATAGCATGTTCGACTTTGCTGAATTCATCAATGATTGGGGATTATTGGACATAGAGCTGCAGAACCAAAATTTTACTTGGACCAATAGAAAAAGAGGAGATGAAATGATTCAAGTTAAATTAGATAGATTTTTGATATCAAGCAACTGGAATGATTACTAGAATATGCAGGCACAGGCTCTACCCAGAACCATGTCTGACCACTGCCTGATTATCCTCAATTGGAGAGATCAGGGTCATCACAGACCTCCTCCATTCCATTTTGAAGCTATGTGGATTAAACACAAAGGTTTTAGACAAATGGTGGCTCAATGGTGGAATATTCCCATTCAAGGTACTCCCATGTTTAGAAAAGTCAAGAAACTCCAGCACATTAAACAAGAAGTTTATCGCTGGAATAGATACAATTTTGGGCAGGTTTTCCAGTAGAAGAAAAATATAATGGGAAAACTCAAGGCTATTCAGCAACTGATTGATCAAGGGGATGACTCTGAGGGCACCTTAGAAGAAGAGAATAGTCTATCTTCATAATGGAAGAATCTGATGGAAAGGGAAGAGGTTTTTTGGAAACAAAAATCCCGTGTTCAATGGCTCAAAGAGGGTGATAAGAACACTGCTTTTTTTCATGTCTCAGCTATGAAACACAAAAAATCCAACTCAATAACTAAGCTTGTCCTAGATAATGGAGACATTATTACTGAGGATAACAAAATATGAGAGCAAGCCAGGGTATTCTTTTAGAATCTACTTACAGAATAAAATAATAATGATAGAATTGATAGATCTATGAGTCAATTTATTGATAAAATCCCCTGTTTGATAACAAAAGAAGACAATTTGGAAATGTTAAAGCCTGTATCTGATGAAGAAGTACATGTTGTTTTATTCTCCATGGGTGCTTTTAAAGCCCTGAGTCCTGATGGCTTTCCTCCTATATTCTTTCAAGAATATTAGGAGATTGTTGGAGCGGACCTCACGACTGCAGTTCGTGATTTTTTTAGATTTGGAAAACTTTTGAAACAAGTCAACAATACCTTCATTGTACTTGTTCCTAAAAAATATCAACCTTTACACCTTGCTGATTTCAGACCCATTAGCTTATGCAACACTATGTATAAGATATGTACTAAACTACTGGTTTTGAGAATTCAACCCTTGCTTGACAAAATTATTTCTCTTGCTTAAAAAGGTTTCATCTTGGGCAGACATATTCTTGATGTTGTGATCACCACACATGAGACTATCCACTCCATGGATAAGAGCAGAATCCCTGGGATGGCCCTCAAGCTTGATATATCCAAAGCTTATGATAGAGTCTCATGGACTTTTCTATTCCAAGTGATTAGAAAATTTGGGTTTAATGATAAATTGTCTTGCTTATTATGGAATGCAGTCTCTTCTGCTAAATTCTTAGTGCTAGTTAATGGTGTTCCTAGAGGGTTTTTCTCCTCCTCGAGAGGAATTCATCAAGGAGACCCTCTCTCCCCGTACCTATTCATCATTATGGCTGAGGCACTGGGAAGATACATACAAGCTGATATAGTTTCAAAAAATCTAGTAAGCATCAAACCTACCTCTTCCCTTCATCCTATGGTTATACAACAGTTTGTGGATGACACCATCTTATTTGGTATCTCATCAGTGATCAAAGCTAGAAGATGGAAGAATATACTTAATGATTATGCCAAAGACTCGGGACAAAGAATAAATTTCTAGAAAATCAATGTGTACTTCTTCAACACTCCCAATGAACTTAGACATATAATCATTGATATCTTAGATTGTGCTAAGGATGGCCTACCAGCTACCTACCTAGGTCTCCCACTCACGGTCAAAGAGGTATCTTCAGGTTTTTGGAATGGTATTGTGGAACGTACACAGAGGAAACTTCTTGGGTGGAAGGGGAAACTACTCAGTAGTGCGGGTAAGCTGCAACTTCTTCGAACATCCTTGCAAGGTATTCCTACTTACTTCATGTCTCTTTTTAAAATTCCTACATATTTTGATGAAAAGCTGGAATAGATCCAAAGGAAATTTTTATGGATGGGAGTGGAAGATAAACAGAGAATGTCTTTAGTCAGATGGGAAAAAGTGTGTCTCCCAAAATCTCATGGTGGACTTAATATAAGATCCATCAGGAAAATGAATAAAGCCCTCCTCTCAAAAGTTTGTTGGAATCTGATTCACAACAACAGTGAGTGGGGTGAAATAATGTATGCCAAATACATGCATAGCATTGGTGATTTCAACTTTCTTCAATAGGTGGGATTACCCCAGGGGTCTGTGATATGGAATAAAATACTAAAAAGTAGAAGTCTTCTCAAACAGGGAATTAGGTGGAAGCTTGAAAATGGTTGGCAGATTAAATTCTAGGAGGATAATTGGTTAAGGGACAAGCCTCTCATCTCCCAAGGAAACTATGGATAAATTATAGGCCTGACTACTCAGTTCTTTGGTGATAGGGTTAGTGATTATATGGAAAATAACAATGGGATAAGGAGCTGGAAAAACCTTTTGGATTGTTGTGTGCACAGGCCTGAGCTTTTCCCAAGAATTTGGGAGATCCAGCAATGTGTTTAGGAGATCAAAATCATGCTCTTCCCTCAGGAGGATGAACAATACTAGTGGTAGGATAAGAATGGATCATTCTCTGTCAAATCTACCTATCATCTGCTTACACTTGAAGCTCAGAATAAGGAGGTATGGAAAAAGGTTTGGAATCATAAACTCATTCCAAAGATTAACTTGTTTTGGTGGGCTGCTACCCATAACAAAATCCTTACTCATGACAACCTTCAAAAGAGGGGGTTTGGTCAACAGATGTTTTTTGTGTGGTTCTAGAGAGGAATCAATTTCACACCTATTCATACACTGTGAGTTTACCCAGGATTTATGGGGAAAAATTATTAACAACTTTGGCATTAAATGGGTTTGCAATTTAGACCTTAAAGATGTAATTCTCAGCTGGAATTCAACTTTCTCACATCCCTGGATTAAGGAACTATGGAAGCAAGCTCTACCATGCTTGAGCTGGACTTTATGGAAAGAGCGAAATCACAAAATTTTTAGGGACACTGCTAGAAATGTTGCTCAGGTGTTTAACTCCTTTGCTAGGACCATCTTGGAAAGCATTACAACAGCTAATATTAGTGTTGCAGAGAAACCCCTATCTAAATTTGAAAGTCAAATTGCGGCCAATTGGAAGGTCTTAAACCTTATCCCTAGGCATGATAATTCCAAAATTCTTCAGAGACTTCATACTAAATGGATACCACCTAAACCCAATTGGATGAAACTCAATTTTGATGGGGCATCCAAGTTGAGTGGTAAAGCAAGTGGAGGAGGAATAATAAGAAATGAAAAAGGAGGGATGTCTGCTATCTACGCTGGTGGCATGGGTTGCCAGAGCAATAACTATGCTGAAGCTATGGCCTTACTTTGGGGATTAAAGTTAGCTATATCCCTAGGAATCAGAAATTTGAATATTTAGGGAGATTCTAAGTTGATCATAGATGCCGTTAATAAAGCATCTAACATTGGTATCCATCTAAAAGACATCATTATGGACATCCAATTTCTTTTACAAAAGGTTTTTGAAGTTGAGATTACCCACACCTACAAAGAAGGTAACAGGGTCACTGATGCTTGTGCCAACCTTGGTTAGCAATTCTCAGGATGGAGGGTATGGCGACAAGGGGCTCATATAACCCAAAACATTAGAGAGATCATTTAGAAGGAGATGACAGATCATGAATGATGCACATTGATGACGAAGATAGCTTTAGAAGGTGGTCAACATGGAGAAGGCCATTGCAGATCATGGAAGCGGTGGGTAATCCAGGGAATGCTGACAATGCGGAAAATGAAAATCTTAAGGATCTTGTTAATTCTATAGTTATGTAGTTTCATCCTTTCTGACTCTGGTCTTTTCATTGCTTTGTTTTGCTTCTGACTTTGTTTCTCAGCTGTGTCATTGGTTTGGTGCTGGCATCTTTTTTTGCTAGCCTTCCTGTCTTTTTTGACTGTATAGGGTTCGGCCCCTGGTTTTCCACCTTAATTAATCAAAAACATTAGGACAACAAGAAACATGCTTGACACATGAGTAAACATGATGAGGATCACTAAAAATACATAAGATGTGATATGACACAAACCAAATACTTTAGGTAATAGAAGACATCAAGCATGCAATAAAATCAAGGCAAACTTTGGGAAAAGTATCAAGAATGAAACAACATACAACACACATCAAATCAACCATGAAACAACATACAACACGTATCAAATCAATTTGGCACTAGAATCACATCAAGCACATGGAAACACATAATGCAATGAAATCACATGAGACATGTATTCAACACATCAATCTATTCAATCAAATGAATAAGATTAACTTAATGAACATGATAAGTAATACATAAATCAGATGATCATAATAAATGTCATAGCTATAAACATGGAAAGCATAGAAATAGTGGATATGAATTAAATATTAACATTTAGCAAAACAAGTACATGCCCGACAATTCCCCCAAATTTTCCCTTAAGAAAAGATGGAATTTCCTTGGCCTAATATGAAACTACATAAATGACCCTACAACCTACTAAATATTCTACATTTGCCTTGCCAGATTAATCAATACCTTATATGAAAAATAAATGAAGATATGCTTTCATCTATGTGCATGTGTATAACATGAACATGAAATATGTAACATGAATGTGGAATGTGTGCCCTAATACAGTCACAAGGCATAAAATATTTGAATCAAAGAAGAAAAGTAATAAATGACAAAGCAAACAATTCACAATATAACATTTCATAATAGGAAACAAATAATGATCAAAGATAACTAATAATATGATCAAATACTAATATTGTGTCCCATTTTGGGGACAAAAATATTTAAAAATATATATTCTAAAAAATACTTAGAAAAATCTATTCAAAAACAATAATAAACAAGTCTCAAAGGATCAAGCCCCCTTATTGGAGGTAAGGTAGTTATGTTTCACTCAAATAACTCTTTCAAGATATGTTGTGGTCTCACATTGACCTTAGTAAATTGCTTATGTTCTCTTTGTTGATTCAAAATGAGTTTTTGAGATGCTTGTTTTGTGGAATTCAATTCATTTCTATGATCATTCTTGGATAAATATCTACCATCATTAATTTTGTTATTAAATTTTGATTTTTTTGAAAAATAAAAAATATTTGGAAAAAGAAGACATATTGGGAGAGTACTTAAGAATATTGGTATCTAATAAATTGATTTAAATTTCTCTAACAACATGAAAAAAATCACAAAAATAAGTGTTGAAATTAAGCCAACGAATTTTTATTTAATAGTTGGAATAAAACTATAAAAAATAGACTTTAGATCTCATTCCAGGATGGCTCATAACTCATATTTATAACTATAGTCTTAAACCTAAGTATATAATAACTAATGTGTTCATTACATCCTTTTCAAATTTGATCTAGTTATATAAATATAATATTTCAACCAATATAAACATCAAAAATGAGCCAAGACATTATCTATTATATTTGTGAAAAAATGCACAAATCTTTTTGGTAGAAAATAAAACTAATCAAAGGCTTAATCCTCTAGAATTGTGAAAAATTGGTCAATGACCTATTGTCATAAGTAAAATATAGATAAGAAGAATTTAAGGAAATAATATAGTGTGATGGTTCTAATATTCCACTAAACATTTGAAATTTTGGAGTAACAAAAATTATTGTAAATAGACTATATGTAATAAATTCACGTGCCAAAGGGTTTAATAGAATATCATTATCTATAACCATCTTATTTAGTCTTTGATACCCTTGAAAAAGGATTTTAATTTTATTTTACATGTCATGAAGGGTATGTATCATGGTATTATTTTGAATATTTTGAAAAAAAAAATGGATAGATAAGTGGCATAAGTCCAAATAGAATAATTTTGAAAAATTGGGGGATTATAAACATGTGTAGAAGATACGATAATGTTGTAAGATATTTAACATGAAAAATAGAAGGAATGTTAACACTTTAAACATGATGCGAAGAAATAGTATAAATATGTGGAAAACAAATAGTAAAATCATGTTTTAGATTATGGTAAAAGTAGGTTTTGAAGGGACCCCGAAACCCTTTAACAAAATCAAGAAAGATAAAGCATTAACAACGACCAGGAAAAGCAGTCCTGAAACCTACTGAAGAACAATATCAAAATCAGGTTTTACAGGGACCTGAAACAATAGACATTGTCCAATAAAAGTACCCAGGTTTTACAGGGACCTAAAACCTCAAAGAACTTATAGCATAGGGTAAATAATGCTAAAAAAATATATCTTTAGCATTCTACCCTAGCCAACAATGCAAGTTTCCATTGCAATAAACAATAACGACACACAAGCATTTACCGAGACATTAAAATTTTTCAAAATACCTTTGGTTTCTCTGTCCCTTTAATTTGACAGAGACACCATCAGATCCAGCAATAATGATGGTTGTATCCATGTTGAGAAAAAGGCCGTGCTCCACCATGCCCTCAAACCCTAAAATCGCACTACCCACAGCCCTGGCATCCTTAATCGGCGTCTCAAAATACAAATCCACACAGGACTCTACAGCTTCCACTGGAAGTAGGTGGATCCTTTCTTTCCCACGCTCATGATCATGTACCCCATGCCTACCTATCATAGCTCCTTCATATGCCTCTCCGCTCACTTCAAAACCATGTTGTTGAAGCCGCCGCAGAGGCCACAGTCACCCGTAACCACCACCAGAGCCACCTTCTGCACGGGGCACACCTGCGTCAAGGGGATGTCGACATCCTCCATCTACAGCTGCTTGTTGATGTTGTAGAGGACTTGGACCAGCGTCTCGGAGAAGGGGCACCCCTTCTTGGACCCCCCCCAATAGGTTTATAGTAAAATCATGTTGATAAGGAATAGTAAAAACAATAATATATTGAGGAATAAGGACATTATAAGTGATGGTATGTTAGGGGTTTGGAAGGACAACAAAAGCAATAATAATAGAATAAATATTAGAAGCATGAGGATTTTATAAGTCAATAAGATTAGAAGAAACTTGGGAAATAACAACATTAGAAGACAAACCTTGACATGAGCCACTGTATTTTATGAAATCTATAAAGGAAAATCATCACTTACAATTACACTTTCACCTTGCATTAATTGACAAGTTTGACATTCAAATTTACACTTTCACCCTACATTAATTTCCATTGCAAGTTTGACATTTGATGTGACTTGACTATGCACCATCATAATGTCATTCCAAGATGAAAAATATATTTTTTCTCAATCGTAATAATTTAGCTTAAATTTTTGTTCAACACTTGATTCTCATTGACTCTTAGAAAAAAATTATTTTCAACTAATAAAAAAAATCTTGAAATGGTTAGAAAGTTCTTTCCTAATAGGAACAACAAAAAAATTATTTAAGAAACTTAAAAATAAAAATTGCTACCAACTATATTTCTAAGGAAAATTATAAATAAGTTTTCTCTTCCTTTGGTTTCGGTTCCAAGCTACAAAGGTATTTTTTCAACCCTACAAATTCTAAGAAGGCCACTTTTGGTTCTGGCCCAACTGCTAAGGTGATTGGCTTAACTATTACCCTCCCCAATCGACATCTGCTGCTATCTCTCCCTGCTCTATCTATAACTTTGCCAACATCGATGGTGGCCCCAGTCATTTTTTCCCCTATCTGATTAAGTGGCTTTGACCAGGTGGACATGTTATATCATGCTTTGGTCACTTATAGAAAGGAGTTGGGAAAGCTATTAGGGGGCATCAATTTTGAGTCACATATTGTTTTGGGCAATAGACTAGCTTCATCTATGTCTCTTTATGTCTATGGTTTGACTCCTCACTCTACTGTGTACAGGTGGATCTACATTGAATGCAGAAACATCAGGAATCCCTCTCACACTTGTAGTGCATTATACCATTCCAATCTTCCTTCTAACTCCCTTGGGTCTACTCCTTCCTTAGTTCAGGTGGAGGCTAGCATCTGGGTTCCTCCTTCCTCCACTCCTTCCTCTCTTCAAACTTTCCTATTGGGGGACATTCCTATCACCTTTTCGGAAAAAGTATTTGATCTAGTGTTTTCTAAGGAGTTGATTCATGACTTGGAGTCAGACATTGGGTGCATATCCTTGTTTGGAAAATGTGGGGGATGTCTTCTCTCCCTCCTCAATCTTGTTAAATGGTCTTCTGAGGTTTGGAGTAGTTTTCCTGCCCTTGTCTTCTTCTTACTTAGTGGGGGCTTCTTATAGGTTGTTTTTTAGAATGTTGTTGACTAAGATTTTGTTTGGTCTTTGGGTCCTTGGTTCTTTAAAAAATTTGGACTATTTTTTTGCCCTTGGTCCCCATTATTTGGCCCATCCAATGCTACAGCTTCAATGGCTCCCATCTGAATTAGGCCATATAATATCCCTCATATTCTACGAAAGGAGGAACACATTAAGTTGTTGGTCGATCATGTCAGCTCCTTTATGAAGTTGGATGGGAGTTCCATGGGTGGTAGATTTGTGCGAGATTATGCCATCATTAATCTTTTGAAGCCTCTTCCCCATTCAGTTATCCTTTGCTCTTCACGGGATACATGGACTCAATTTCTCAACTTTGAAAGTCTCTCATTTAGATGCTTCCGTTGCAATCTCCTTGGACACTGAGCCACTAGGCATCCCTCCGAGAACCTCCATCTCTCACCTTAGTGCCTCTGTTTGGTTTGGAAAAAGAAAAAAAGGGATTCATATCATGATTTCATCTGGCACAATCATGACATTTTATTTCTTAGGTCAGGTCCTCCTCCCCCCTTAATTCTTCTAGGGGTTTCCTTTCCTCCCCTAAGAGGGGGTCTCCTAGAAGGATAGAGCATGTACCTCTCATGAATTCGATTTCTTGCTCTCCAAAAGAAATTTATGCTTACCCTCCTTCAAAGGCAACGCCTAAAGCTCCCTTAGAATTGATGGTTAAGAAGAAGGGTAGGCATTTGGAGGATGAAAGGTTGCATTGAGAAGTGGATGATAGGGTGAAGGATGGCTCTCAATGGATGATTGAAGGTCTTCTCTCAAGGTAGGGTAAGAGGCTATCATCGGCCACTAGTTAATTCTTGCTACCTTTTTCTTTTGGAAGGTAATTCCCTGGTTGTTTTATCTTTGGCTTTCTCTCAGACAGTTTTGGGATGTACATTGGACACCTTATTGCTGAAGCTTGGTTAAATTTTGGTGAAAGGCCAATGTTTACTTGTTGGTGGGTTGATTTTAGGAAGACAGTTTTGATGTGGTTCCTTGTTGTTGGCCATGGCTTGGTTGTCCCTTCCGTACTGTTGGTTGGTGTTGTCTTTGTTGTTCCTTTTGGTCATTTTTATTCTCTTTGATGTGAGTTGTGGGGTCCCATCAAAACCCTCACCCTTTACCCAAATTAACAAAAAAAACTGTATATCATATTTTAAATATGACAAGTATGTTCAGCATAAGCTTCACGGAAGTTTCATGGGAAGTATATTTATGTTTTGATTCGTTGTTGGCAGAAGTTTAGCCGCTCACTTTATTGTCATTAGTAGAGGCATCCCATTTTGAGATTTAATGTTTTCATCTTTTGCTCCTTTGTACAAGGTTACAGGGCTTTCAAACCCATTAATTCAACTAAAAAAAAAATCAAATATGACACATTGTGTAACTATTTCGAGGAGGCAAACATGTTTGCTCTAGAGATTCATATATAACCCACCTTCGGCAAGATATTAAATATCCCTCTTTAATAGATAATTCACTTCATTTTTATCATTCAAAAAAACAATCCCATATTGATAAGTAAACTTGGTTTGCTATTATATACTACGATTTTTATATCAATAAAAGTGATATCACGATAAATATTGTTTGGTTTGATTAATTGTTAGATGAAAATATTTATTTGTTTAACCTTCCCTTTCCTCATCAAAATTGAATTCGGATGTCATCTCTAAAAACACCACCTTTAAAATTGATACCTTTGGCTCGAAAATCCTCATACATTCTAGAAGAAATGGAGAACTCGGAATATAAATCTCTTTTGGTGACCACGAAAGAAGGAAAATATTCCTCTGTTAATAAAGAAACATTATAAAAAAATAAATCTTTTAAAAATAAGTATTTATTATTTATTATTGAAATGCTTCAGAAAAAGTATAATGTATGATCCTCATTTTTTATTTTATTTTTTGGGTGGATTTCGGAGCATTTAATATTTTATTTGTTTGTGATAAACATTTA
>JARHVA010000225.1:6152500-6297500 GCA_037957365.1 Torreya grandis | reverse complement strand
TTATACATCTATACACCCTTGTACATTTGAATAAATCTACCCTATTCTTCCCAAATTTCAAACTATCACTATGAGCAGTCACAAGCCTATTTTGAAGCACTCTAAAGCCAAGTCAAAGTAATTATTATCAAGTATCAAATCCACATGATTTGATACATATATATAGCGAAGGAACATAATTGTAAAATCACACTATGTGGGAGAACTGCATGTGGCTTGACTTCTCTTGTGGGAGTATAAGATACCTAGGCAAGAATTAATCATAAAATAAGGGTGATTGGGTTCACCTCATCCCATTACACTTAACCTCATTTTTATAGGTTTCAATCCCTCATAAGAACACCTTTGGTTTCAAGGCAAATGAGATTTTTTTAGAGCTAAGCAGATCATCAAGGTAAGGGATCACAAACATAGATCAATAAAATATAGTCTCAGGTGACCATATATTCATTTTTTCCTACTTCCATGTAAGTTAATACCAACCATTAGGTTAGTATCAACCAACATTACCAACTTGATCCTACGGAATCGACCCAGTTTAGATAATGAATTAGCTATGTAACCAAATGAATGACATGCCTCCTCCTTGATTTTCACTTCTAAAATATAGTCACAATTAGATAGTCAACAAACAAAGCTAAGTATCTTGATCTCTTTAGTACTTTCTATATTTAACATATGCCACATTTCAAATTACAAAAATCAATCTCAGTCTTTTACATTTAGATATATACTTGAATGTCATTTCTTAATATCTGAATTATATTTTAAAGTCCTATCTTAATTAGATTAATCTTACCCATTAATCAAAATTAGGGTGAAACATTATTCTAAGTCTATTCTAGCTAACTACTACTTCCCATGCATGTGAGATTATTACAATTAGCTCAAAGGATGGCTTATAAAGAATAAGTGTTTGTATATTTTATTAAACATAATAATTATAAAGAAAGAATTAGGATAAATGGGTCCTGACATGGGATTTACCTAATAAATTCCTCCAACATAGTGTTGTAAACATTAGGACAATAAGAAACATGCTTGACACATGAGTAAACATGATGAGGATCACTAAAAATATATAAGATGTGATATGACACAAACTAAATACTTCAGGTGATAGAAGACATCAAGCATGCACTAAAATCAAGGCAAACTTATGGAAAAAGTATCAAGAATGAAACAACATACAACACGTATTAAATCAAGTTGGCACTGGAATCACATCAAGCACATGGAAACACATAATGCAATGAAATCACATGAGACATGTAATCAACACATTAATGTATTCAATCAAATGAAAAAGATTAACTTAATGAACATGATAAGTAATGCATAAATCAGATGATCATAATAGATGTCATAGATATAAACATGGGAAGCATAGAAATAGTGGATATGAATTAAATATTAACATATGGTAAAACAAGTACATGCCCCACGATTCCCCCAAAATTTCCCTTAAGAAAAGATGGAATTTCCTTGGCCTAATATGAAACTACATAAATGACCCTACAACCTACTAAATATTTTACATTTGCCTTGCGAGATTAATCAATACCTTATATGAAAAATAAATAAAGATATGCTTTCATCTATGTGCATGTGTGTAACATGAACATGAAATATGTGACATGAATGTGGAATGTGTTCCCTAATACAGTCACAAGGCATAAAGTATTTGAATCAAAGCATAAAAGTAATGAATGACAAAGTAAACATTTCACAATATAACATTTCATAATAGGAAATAAACATAAACAAATAATGATCAAAGATAACTAATAATACGATCAAATAATAATATGTGGAAAATAAATAGTTTAATATGTGGATAACTAATAATACAATTAATATTTTATTTGTTTGTGATAAACAATTTATATTTTATAAGGCAAAAGACAAATGGACAAATATTCCTTTTTATTTGTTTGTGATGAATATTTAATATTTTATTTGTTTGTGATAAACATTTAATATTTTATAAGGCAAAAGACAAATGGGCAAATATTCCTTTTTATTTGTTTGCGATGAATATTTAATATTTTATTTGTTTGTGATAAACGTTTAATATTTTATAAGGCAAAAGACAAATGGGCAAATATTCCTTTTTATTTGTTTGTGATGAATATTTAATATTTTATTTGTTTGTGATAAACATTTAATATTTTATAAGGCAAAAGACAAATGGACAAATATTCCTTTTTATTTGTTTGCAATGAATATTTAATATTTTATTTGTTTGTGATAAACATTTAATATTTTATAAGGCAAAAGACAAATGGACAAATATTCCATTTTATTTGTTTGCGATCAATGTAACTTTCACGAAAACTACATACGCAAAAAGATAAATAATCCCTCCCCTCGTGAATACATGGACTTAAGCCATATATTTGATCAATGTAACTTTCACGAAAACTACATACACAAAAAGACGAATAATTAATGGACTTTCATTTTTTTTGGAAAAACATACACGGAAAATAAAACTTAATGATTTTCACCATAGTTTGTACTTAGACTTTGGAAAAAACTTCTTTTATAAAATGGAGTGAAGAATTTTTTTAATAGGGTGGGCATCAATTCTCTTTACCCTAGAGAGATTTTAGAATTCATTCACTTCTCAAATGTCATACTAATGTCATAGACAGATTTTTTTTTTGGAACTACTAGGTAAATGGGATAAGTGCTTTGAGATTTCATGGTAATAGTTAAGGGTTAATATTCTTAGATTTTTGTCGGTTTTAGTATTTAATATATTTTTTTTTAATTATTTTAGTATTTTTTTTTTATAGGGATTGAATCTCTGATTATATTGTAGAGTTGATTTATAATTCTGATAAAAAAAACTTTTAACTTATTTTATATATATATATATTCTTAAATTTTTTGTTAAAGAATATATATATATATATATATATTCTTTAACAAAATATATATACATATACATATATATATATATATATATATATATATATATATATATATATATATATATATATATATATTCTTTAACAAAAAAATTAAGAATATATATATATATATAGAGAGAGAGAGAGAAAATAAGTTAAAAAAAAAAATTATCAGAATTATAAATCAACTCTACAATATAATTAGAGATTCAATCCCTATAAAAAAAAAAAAAAAAATACTAAAATAATTAAAAATATATATATTAAATACTTTTATATATATATATATATATATATATATATATATATATATATATATATATATATATATATAAAAGTGAGATTAGTATTTTATACATAAATTTTCTTCAAACTATTAAATAAATGAGATTAGTATTTCAAAATGTTTTACTATTAGTTAATGATTACATATAAATTTCTTTAAAATATTACATAAATGGGATTAGTAGTCTTAAACTTCTTAATATTAATTAATGGTTATACTTTCAACTTAATTAGATTTTTCAATTCATGTTTTGTCACTAAGAATTTTATATTTTTCTATTTTTTAGAAGACTTTCAAAAACTTACGATACACTTTTTTTTAATATTTCTATTTATAACCTCCATGTTTTTTGATATCCATCAAAATGTAATACAAATAAATGTACTATCATTAATTAAGAATTCATAAATACACATAAAATATGATTAATTTTCCATGCCATTTTAAATAAGATAACACATACATAGTAATAGGGAAATATATGGCTTGTCTTAAGCTTGTGTTATCTTAGATTTTTCCTTAGTATGAAAATTTTGACTCGATGTCTTTATCTCAAATCCATTACATTGAGACACTTGTGTACCTGTAAAATAAATTGTTCTTACCCTAGAATGACTCCAAAAAGACTTTAAGTAAACCAAAGTGATCATAGGGACATGTGTAGAAGGTTAACACAGCTCAAATACCCTTTACTTATCATGCCCCATAAGGGTGGAAACTAAAATATAAAAGAGTGTTGAAAAACAATAATTTACCTAAAACAAATGAATTTATAAATATATAAATCATGGATCGTGCATCAAATGTTCTCCATGAAAAATAATAGTTTCAGACTATGATAAATGCTTTAATGTATGATTGATCTCTCTTAAATACTTATTAGTGCTCAATAAAATGTAGTAAATGCTCATAATCCCTTTCCCAAATGAATTATAATACTTTTCTAATTATAGGTGACATTTTAATTCAATATAAATAATATTAATACTCATGCTAACTTCTAATGGGTAACACTTAAAAATGAAGAAAGAGGGGGACATGGGTCCATGACTTAAATGGGGTCTAAAGCTTAAACTAAGATAAGAATAAGATAGGGGTGCCCAATATGATGTAAATATAAACTAGAGGATACACAAGAGGGAGATTTTATCAAGGTGGAAGTCAACAAAAGGGAAACTATTGAATAATATGAGCCAAATTAACTAACATAAAATAAGTTTGATAAATCTGATATAAATTAACACTAAATAATTAAATTTGACCATTTATAGGTGTACATTTTTCCTCACATTTAGGTGTATATACTTTAAAGTAGAACACATACACACATAGACACACACACATACATGCATGTTCTACATTAAGGTATGTACACTTAAAAGTGAGGAAAAATACACACATGCGCACACACACATATAAAATACTTTGAAGTATGTGCACCTAATTCAAATGTGTGTGTGTGTGCGCGCGCGCGCGCATGCGCGCGCACGCATGCATATACATATGAGATAAACTATATGTCATAGATAAAGTTTCAACTAGCAATGAGTTGTTAGTCTTCAAGATATAAAAATAATGTCTTAAGCAAAGTTGTGGGTTGTTATGACCCTCCCTGAAATAAATTAGAAAAATAGTGTAAATACCATAAATAATACTATAAATGAACATAAAAATACTATATTGCATAGAAAAAGGAGCATAATTGCATTACAATATCATTGGTATCTTTGAGGGGGTTCCTTCCTTTGATCAGATAACACACACACACACACACACACACACACACACACACACACACACACACACACAGATATGTGTGTGTGTGTGTGTGTGTGTGTGTGTGTGTGTGTGTGTGTGTGTGTGTGTGTGTGTGTCTATGTGTGTGTGTGTGTGTATATATATATATGTGTGTGTGTGTATCTATCTATATATATGCATACACACATATACATATACTGTCATGTCCCCTCTCTAGTACAACATGACACTTCACCTGGATTTGCCTATTACATACTCTCGTAGGCAGATGGTGGTGATGAGAGAGTCATTTCTATGATTGGATGGCTCATTATGCTCTCAAAGAAATTATATTTATTTATTTGGGGCCAAATGTTATATTTTTGAATTTAGGTGCACTTTTTATTTTATTAAATTACTTTTTATTTTAAAAAGTATAATGATGTTTTACAAGATGTATTACGAAAACTTATAGAATTTCTAAAAAGTGCTTAAATAGACCTCATGGGTCTCTCATTTGACATCGCAGTTCATTATTGATCATTTGAATCTTCTGGAGAATTTTTAAGGCTTGATAGTCTGCAAATATTCAGCAAAATCCTTGAGAACGATACCTCTCAAGAGATTGCATAACTGAGGAAGTGGAAGATCTTCTGAAGAGTTGCACATTGGAGGTGGTCCTCATCCATTTCATGTTGAGCTTCATTGGACATTCAAGCTCAGTTCAAAGAGTTGGATGAATTTTTGGAGTCTCTTGGTGGAGCGATTTCATCATCAATATATCTAAAGAAACCCCAAAGACATCAAATTCTGCTTGCAGTCCGTATAGGTACCTACAGGATAGTACGACAGGAGTGGCAGCCCAGACAGCAGCAATTTACTTGAAACCCTTCGACACTCTTGGCTGGGTGATTTATTTATATAATTTGGAAGGCACTCCCCTCAGTCTGGGCACCTATGAAAATAGAATTTAGTTCGTACCAGTCTGTACTGTACGGTTGATTCCAACAACAAGGTGCAAATAGTTTGTTGACAGGTGTGTGGATAGCAGCCAAGCGTCATCTACAGAACTGGTCCTTGGATCAGCAACAGGTTCATTTAAGTATTTACATACTTACACTTATAAATCAGGCTTTATAATATTTATTTTTTCCATTTTTGTAAGGCTAAAGTCGCCATATGTCACAAGGACTGTAATAAATATAATTTGATATTTAATCTTTGCGTTGAAGTTTATTTGTATACATTTACAGCAATATAAATTTTGATTGTCAACTATTTGTTAAATACCATGCAATAGTAGTGTATTTTGTGATCCCATCAACTGTTTGATGAAAGTCTATAAGGCAATATTAGTCTTTTTGGTGATCCTAGCAAGTGTTTCACAAAATTCACTACGTATTATATCAGTGCTTTAATGATCCTACTAGTAAGGGTCATTACAGTGGTATCAAAGCCATCATCCTGCTATCCTGTGATCAGTTAAACAACGGATGAGTAAGAGAGAAATCAGATATCATAACAGGGAACAGTGGAGACAACAAAATCATAATCCTCAGATTGAAGGGGATACATTCTCAAAAGTATTGAGAGAAAGAGATACCGGCAAAACAATTCAAAATACGGTAGAAGATGATAGGGATGCAAGAGCTGAAAGGAAATTTGATACCATGCTTGACATGATGTCATGCCTATTAGGAAAATTGGATCAGCAAGCCATTTCAGATCAAAATCATCAACACACAGCTGAACATAATGGAGTTAATGAGGAAAGGTCAGTACAACACGCTGGAAACACTAGAGGATCAGCCTCTATGCCTCTTTTTCCCACCTTTACACCAAGAGAAGAACCATTACATGCTACTCTAGTGACTCCATTTGGAGAAGAAGCTAGATAGGCCTACTTGGAGTATACCACTCTCCCCCCCGAAATGAGAGAAATATGGACATTTGATCAATTTATGAATCAAAGAAATAAGAGAGGAGGAAGAAATGATCACCATGCTCCAAGGAATGACTATCAACAAGCACTTGGTAAGATCTCCATGCCTTACTATGATGGAAGTAATAAATGTACAGCTAGGTCTTGGGTTCAAAAGCTTGATAATTATCTCTCTTTAAGACCAATTCATGAAGAGGATGCCATAAGATTTGCCACACTACATCTTGAAGGAACTGCTCACGAGTGGTGGTATCATGGGTTGGTCACTCTTGGACACAACCTTATCACTACATATGAGGAGTTTACCAACAGGCTGGTAGAAAGGTTTGATGTCAAAGATCCTGAGGTGAGTTTCTGTGAATTGGCACAACTAAAGTAGCATGGTTCCCTTGATGCTTATATTAATGACTTCTAGAAGCTAACAGCAATGGTGCCTAATATTTCAGAGTGGAGGATAGTCATGTTATTTACAGAAGGGTTGACTGAACCACTCAAGGGGTGGGTTAAGGCCTTTAATCCTCTCACATTTCAAGAAGTTATGAATAAAAGCCATAGTATGGAACTTGCAATGCCAGAAAATAGGTTCGGTTCAAAAGGCTCTTCATCAAATAAAGATAATAAAGAGGAATTCAACAAAGGTAAAGAGAAGGATGATGACACGAAAGACAAGTCAGCTGTACCTTTGAATAAGGAAACACTTAATGACCTACATAAGAAGAAGTTATGCTTCTATTGCAAGGGTCCCTATGAGTTTGGACATGACTGTCCTATGAGGCCTAAGGGAAAGGCCAACAGGGTGATGTGGGCTTATTACGAGGGCTCAGATTCAAACAGCTCAAAGTACCATGATCCTGATGATGCAAAGTAAGAACAGGAGGTAGAACAAAAGGAGGAACCAGAGTTACATTTACAAGAGGCACGTCTATCTAGTATTCAGAGAGAGGGTGCTTTCAGAATTAGAGGTGTCTTGGTAGGACAAAAGGTTATTACACTCATGGATACTGGTGCCACACACAACTTTATTGATGCACGCTTCGTTGAGAGACATGGACTCACCACTGAGGAGTTTGAGGGACTGAAAGTTAAGGTGGCTGATGGATATACTTTTTGATGTGATAGGATGGTACGTGATCTACCTCTACGCCTGAACAACTATGAATTCAAGGCAGATTATTATGTGGTCAACATGGGTGACATGGACATAGTGCTTGGGATGCAGTGGCTACATTCGTTGGAGGAGATTACCCTAAGACTTAAGGATATGGAGATGCGATTCGAGGTAGATGGTAGAACTCATGTGTTGAAGGCTATTCGTAATAGTGATGATAGGACTATTACACTTAAGAGGATGGAGAGGCTAGCCAAGCATAATGATATAGAACGAGCAGCTATTTGTACCTTGATGCCTACACCTAAGGAGCAGCACAAGGCTAAATATCATCTTGATGAGAAGGCATACATCAAGATTCCACCAGGCAGACCGCCGGATAGAGTGCATAATGTATTCCATGTATCACACCTCAAGAAGGCGTTGGGTCAGAATGTGGTGCCTTTTGTAGTGTTACCTCCCTTGGATAATGAGGGGAAGTTAATTCTACAATCCATCTTGGATAGCAGAGAGAAGCAGCTTCGCAGGTGAGTGATCAAAGAGTACCTGATTAAGTGGAAGGATCTACGCATTGAGGGTGCTACTTGGGAGGGTGAGGCCATTCTGTAGCATCCGACATTAAGATTGCTTGAGGCCAAGCAATTTTAGGAGGGGTGGACTGTCATGTCCCCTCTCTAGTACAACATGACACTGCATGTGGATTTGCCTATTCCAGACTCTCGTCGGCAGATGGTGGTGATGAGAGAGTCATTTTTGTGATTGGATGGCTCATTATGCTCTCGAATAAATTATATTTATTTATTTGGGGCCAAATGTTATATTTTTGAATTTAGGTGCACTTTTTATTTTATTAAATTACTTTTTATTTTAAAAAGTATAATGATGTTTTACAAGATGTATTACGAAAACTTATAGAATTTTTGAAAAGTGCTTAAATAGACCTCATGGTTCTCTCATTTGGTATCACAGTTCATTATTGATCATTTGAATATTTTGGAGCATTTGTAAGGCTTGATAGTCTGCAAATATTTAGCAAAATCCTTGAGAATGATACCTCTCAAGAGATTGCATAACTGAGGAAGTGGAAGATCTTCTGAAGGGTTGCACATTGGAGGTGGTCCTCAGCCATTTCATGTTGAGCTTCATTGGACATTTAGGCTCAGTTCAAAGAGTTGGACAAATTTTTGGAGTCTCTTGGTGGAGCGATTTCATCATCAATATATCTAAAGAAACCCCAGAGACATCAAATTCTACTTGTAGTCCGTACAGCTACCTACAGGACAGTACGACAGGAGTGGCGGCCCAGACAATAGAAATTTACTTGAAACCCTATGACGCTCTTGGCTGGGCGATTTATTTATATAATTTGGAAGGCGCTCCCCTCAGTCTGGGTGCCTATGAAAATAGAATTTAGTTCGTACCAGTCTGTATTGTACGGTTGATTCCCATAGCAAGGTGCAAATATTTTGTTGACAGGTGCATGGACAGTAGCCAAGCGTCATCTACAGAACCGGTCCTTGGACTAGCAATAGGTTCATTTAAGTATTTACATATTTACACTTATATATCAGGCTTTATAATATTTATTCTATCCATTTTTGTAAGGCTGAAGTCACCATATGTCATAAGGACTGTAATAAATATAATTTGATATTTAATCTTTACGCTGAAGTCTATTTATATACATTTACAACAATATAAATTTTGATTGTCAACTATTTGTTAAATACCATGCAATAGTAGTGTATTTTTTGATCCCATCAACTGTTTGATGAAAGTCTATAAGGCAATATTAGTCTTTTTGGCAATCCTAGCAAGTGTTTGACAAAATTCCCTAAGTATTATATCAGTGCTTTAATGATCCTACTAGTAAGGGTCATTACAGTGGTATCAGAGCCATCATCCTGCCATCTTGTGATCAGTTAAACAGCAGATGAGTGAGAGAGAAATCAGATATTATAATAGGGAACAGTGGAGACAACAAAATCAGAATCCTCAGATTGAAGGGGATACATTCTTAGAAGTATTGAGAGAAAGAGATACCAGCAAAACAATTCAAAATATGGCAGAAGATGATAGGGATGCAAGAGCTAAAAGTAAATTCGATACCATGCGTGACATGATGTCACGCCTATTAGGAAAATTGGATCAGCAAGCCATTTCAGATCAAAATCATCAACACACAGCTGAACATAGTGGAGTTAATGAGGAAAGGTCAGTACAACACACTGGAAACACTAGAGGATCAGCCTCTAGGCCTCTTTTTCCCACCTTTACACCAAGAGAAGAACCATTACATGCTACTCTAGTGACTCCATTTAGAGAAGAAGCTAGACAAGCCTACTTGGAGTATACCACTCTCCCTCCCGAAATGAGAGAAATATGGACATTTGATCAATTTATGAATCAAAGAAATAAGAGAGGAGGAAGAAATGATTGCCATGCTCCAAGGAATGACTATCAATAAGCACTTGGTAAGATCTCCATGCCTTACTATGATGGAAGTAATAAATGTACAGCTAGGTCTTGGGTTCAAAAGCTTGATAATTATCTCTCTTTAAGACCAATGCCTGAAGAGGATGCCATAAGATTTGCCACACTACATCTTGAAGGAACTGCTCACGAGTGGTGGTATTATGGGTTGGTCACTCTTGGACACAACCTTATCACTACATATGAGGAGTTTACCAATAGGCTGGTAGAAAGGTTTGATGTCAAAGATCCTGAGGTGAGTTTCTGTGAATTGGCACAACTAAAGCAGCATGGTTCCCTTGATGCTTATATTAATGACTTCCAGAAGCTAGCAGCAATGGTGCATGATATTTTAGAGCAGAGGATAGTCATGTTATTTATAGAAGGGTTGACTGAACCACTCAAGGGGTGGGTTAAGGCCTTTAATCCTCTCACATTTCAAGAAGCTATGAAGAAAATCTATAGTATGGAACTTGCCACGCCAGCAAATAGATTCGGTTCAAAAGGCTCTTCATCAAAAAAAGATAATAAAGAGGAATTCAACAAAGGTAAAGAGAAGGATGATGACATGAAAGACAAGTCAGCTGCACCTTTGAATAAGGAAACGCTTAATGACCTGCGTAAGAAGAAGTTATGCTTCTATTGTAAGGGTCCCTATGAGTGTGGACATGACTCTCCTATGAGGCCTAGAGGAAAGGCCAACAGGGTGATGTGGGCTTATTACGAGGGCTCAAATTTAGACAGCTCAAAGTACCATGATCCTGATGATGCAAAGCAAGAATAGGAGGTAGAACAAAAGGAGGAACCAGAGTTACATTTACAAGAGGCATGTCTATCTAGTATTCAGAAAGAGGGTGCTTTTAGAATTAGAGGTGTCTTGGCAGGACAAAAGGTTATTACACTCATGGATACTGGTGCCACACATAACTTTATTGATGCACGCTTCGCTGAGAGATGTGGACTCACCACTGAGGAGTTTGAGGGACTAAAAGTTAAGGTGGCTAATGGATTTACTCTTCGATGTGACAGGATGGTACGTGATCTACCTCTACGCCTAAACAACTATGAGTTCAAGGAAGATTATTATGTGGTCAACATGGGTGACATGCACATACTGCTTGGGTTGCAGTGGCTACATTCGTTGGAGGAGATTACCCTAAGACTTAAGGATATGGCGATGCGATTCGAGGTAGATGGAAGAACTCATGTGCTAAAGGCTATTCGTAATAGTGATGACAGGAATATTACACTTAAGAGGATGGAGAGGCTAGCCAAGCATAATGATATAGAATGAGTAGTTATTTGTACCTTGATGCCTACACTTGAGGAGCAACACAAGGCTAAATATCATCTTGATGAGAAGGCATACATCAAGATTCCACCATGCAGACCGCTGGATAGAGTGCATAATGTATTCCATGTATCATGCCTCAAGAAGGCATTGGGTCAGAATGTGGTGCCTTTTGCAGTGTTACCTCCCTTGGATAATGAGGGGAAGTTAATTCCAGAATCCATCTTGGATAGCAGAGAGAAGCAGCTTCGCAGGTGATTGATCAAAGAGTACCTGATTAAGTGGAAGGATCTACGCGTTGAGGGTGCTACTTGGCAGGGTGAGGCCATTTTGCAGCATCCGGCATTGAGATTGCTTGAGGCCAAGCAATTTTAGGAGGGGTGGATTGTCATGTCCCCTCTCTAGTACAACATGACACTACACGTGGATTTGCCTATTCCAGACTCTCGTAGGCAGATGGTGGTGATGAGAGAGTCATTTTTTTGATTGGATGGCTAATTATGCTCTTGAAGAAATTATATTTATTTATTTGGGGCCAAATGTTATATTTTTGAATTTGGGTGCAATTTTTATTTTATTAAATTACTTTTTATTTTAAAAAGTATAATGATGTTTTACAAGATGTATTATGGAAACTTCTAGAATTTTTGAAAAGTGCTTAAATAGACCTCATGGGTCTCTCATTTGGAATCAAAGTTCATTATTGATCATTTGAATCTTCTGGAGCATTTTTAAGGCTTGATAGTCTGCAAATATTTAGCAAAATCCTTGAGAATGTTACCTCTCAAGAGATTGCATAACTGAGGAAGTGGAAGATCTTCTAAAGGGTTGCACATTGGAGGTGTTCCTCAGCCATTTCATGTTGAGCTTCATTGGACATTCAAGCTCAGTTCAAAGAGTTGGATGAATTTTTGGAGTCTCTTGGTGGAGCAATTTCATCATCAATATATCTAAAGAAACCCCAGAGACATCAAATTTTGCTTGCAGTCCGTACAGGTACCTACAGGACAGTACGATAGGAGTGGCGGCCCAAACAACAATAATTTACTTGAAACCCTACGGCGCTCTTGGCTGGGTGATTTATTTATATAATTTGGAAGGTGCTCCCCTTAGTCTGGGTGCCTATGAAAATAGAATTTAGTCCGTACCAGTCCGTACTGTATGGCCGATTCCCACAACAAGGTGCAGATAGTTTGCTAACAGGTGTGTGGACAGCAGCCAGGCGTCATCTATAGAACCGGTCCTTGGATCAGCAACAGGTTCATTTAAGTATTTACATATTTACACTTATATATCAGGCTTTATAATATTTATTTTGTCCATTTTTGTAAGGCTGAAGTCGCCATATGTCATAAGGACTGTAATAAATATAATTTGATATTTAATCTTTGCGCTGAAGTCTATTTGTATACATTTATAGCAATATAAATTTTGATTGTCAACTATTTATTAAATACCATGCAATAGTAGTGTATTTTGTGATCCCATCAACTGTTTGACGAAATTCTATAAGGCAATATTAGTCTTTTTGGCGATCCTAGCAAGTGTTTGACAAAATTACCTAAGTATTATATCAGTGCTTTAATGATCATACTAGTAAGGGTCATTACACATACACACATATACATATACATATATATGTCTATTATATATATAATGTGTATGTGTATACACACAAACACACACATACATATACATATACATGTACATATGAGATAAACTATATCTGTTAAAGATAAACTTTCAACTAACAATGAGTTGTTAGTCCTCTAGACATAAAAATAATGTCTTAAGCAAAGTAGTGGGTTGTTATGACCCTTCCTGAAATAGATTAGAAAAATAATGTAAATACCATAAATAATACTATAAATGAACAAAAAAAATACTATATTGCATAGAAAAGGGAGCATAATTACATTACAATATCGCTAGTATCTTTGAGGGGGTTACCTCCTTTGATCAGGTTCAATATAATATAATTCATGGATGTATTTACACTATTATAGGATTTTTTTTACTAAGTCTATCCTAACTAACTACTACTTCCCATACATATGGGATTATTACACTTAGCTCAAATGATGACTTACAAAATATATATCCATAGCCTTTATTAAAGACAATAATTATAAAGAAATATTGTAAAGAAAGAGTTAGGATGAAGGGGTCCTAATACGTCCTCCCATTAAAAATATTTTCCCTCAAAGATGAAGATGAGGTAAATATTATTGGAGTTGAAGGAGGGATTGCCATGTCGCATCATCTAGTTACATTCCGTGTCACTAGACAATAATTTCAGTGATGATTAGATTATCAAGATAACAAGATCTATTCTCTATATAATAAATTTTGGTTCAAGAATAAGATAACATTATGCATTGATATCAGGAATTACTATCTAAGCTATGACGTTATGGCTGATCTTTTTTTTTAAATATAGGACATGAAAAACTACATAGACATGTGAAGAGGGTGATAGTTCCATCTTGTATGCAACATGACCAATATTTTGAAGAACCTTATAAGGTCCATAAAACTTGGGAGCATGTTAATAATGTTCATTTATCTTGAGAGAGGATTGGTTATAAGGTTTTATTCAAAGGAAAACCATATCTATAGGTTGGAGATTGCATTCAAAATGATCTTGATTTGGTTTCTACTTTATATGATTTTGTACAATGTGGAGTTTGTCTTTGAGATGAAGAAGAATATTATCCTAAGTGTTGAGGGTAGCGTCCACTACCTACACATGAGAGCTTCAAGAAATATAAGAAAGAAGAGATATCATATTCTTACCATAGAAAACTTTGTAAGGAGTCATCTTGGTGGTTGTGGGATAAGTGGTGTGGTACAACTGTTCTACAAGTGGTGGCCATTTGACCCATTGATGTTGATAATCAAAGTCAAAGTAACAAATATATGATTCTAGGAATTGATTGATAATTTTTTTATAGGTATACATTGAGAGAGCATGTTATGAAGTGTAAATATGCAAAAGAAAACAAAGAGTAGATTGGTTCTTACTAGATATGTTGTATCTAAAATAAGAATGTACAAAGCTGGGATAAGAGAGAGTGGAAAAGAATGGAATGAATACACCTCATTAGGTAGATGAACCAATACAAAACCTATTGTGATTATGAGTGATGTTCAGTAATGCTAGATGATGGTGTACCAAGATTAATATCATGAATGGAGCTGAATGCTCAATTCCCCGAGAGTAGCTCAAGAATGCAAAGGTTTACCCTTTGGCTCCATCATTGCCCACTAAGTCAAGTTATGTGATCATGAATGTGGTAATTGATGTTTAGACTATGTGTCCAATCCCTCTGATTAGGTGGCTCAAGAATACAAAGGCTAGTTAGTCCTTTGGCTCCATCATTGCCCCCTGAAGTGAAGATATGAACTGATATTGGTATGTAATGTGTGTCTTATGAGATGGATCCTGAAGCCCATGAATGTTGTATAATCTAAAAATGTGGCATGGATAGATGAATGTACGCTAGAAACTAGGCTACTCTTAGCCACTTCGATTACGTGGAGATTAGGCTTGTATGAAAGCCACTCCAAAACTTGAAACTAGGCTTATATGAAAGCCATTCTAAAATGTGGAGGTTAGGATTGTATGAAAGCCAATCTAAAATGATGCCAACCACCTACATACATAATAGGGCATACAACTACTAAGAATTATTGGGTAGTGTACTTAATTCATAAATAAAAGAAGAAAAATATGCCATGCACATTGCCCCCAATCACTAGTGTCTAAAACATGGATTTTGATCTAGAAGTTATACCTCATTAGGCCTCATTGTCAGGACCCAATTCTCTATCCCACCTAATCTATGCTTAAGGGGGGAGTGTTGGTGTAGACTTTTATCCTATGGATTTTGTATACACATTTCATTATGCTTGCTTAGGGTCTTAGAGGCCATTTGGGTCATTTGGGAAGATTAGTCTCACATTCACTAGAATGTGGGGTTTCAATCTCTCTCCCACCTATATATGTACCTCTCACCCTTTGTATTGATCATCCAGAGTTAATGAGGAATGTTTATGCATTGTTGTGTTTTGCGCTTTCTCTCTCACATACTCCATAGTGTTCATGTGTGCATTTGATCTTGTTGAGAGGTCTTGGATAAATCTGACACATTTTTTTAGTGTGAAAGTTATGAACTTGAGGGTAGTAGTGTGAAAGCTATGACACTAGACTAGAATGTGGGTGATGGATTGATTGCAAAGCTAACTATATCTCTTCTCTATAATAACTTTAGGTTCAAGAAGGAGAAATCCTTATGCATTGAGATTAGGAAATATTGTCTTAGTTGCGACATTATGGCTGAGAAATTTCTTCAAACATGAGACATGAAAAATTAGAGAGACATGCAGAAAGGGTGGAAGTTCCATCTTGTATGCAACAAGACCAATCTTTTGAAGAACATTATAATGTCCATAAAAATTGGGAGCGTGTTTATAATGTCCCATTATCTTGAGAGAGGATTGATTATAAGGTTGTATTCAAAGGAAAACCATATCCATAGGTTGGAAGGTGCATTAAAAATGATGTTGATGCACTTGTTGCTTCATGCAACTTTGTGTCACATGGATTTTTTCCTTGAGATGATGAAGAATATTGTCTTGGGAATTTAGGGTAGTGTCCACTACCTACATATGATAGCTACCGAGAATATAATCAAGAAGAGATGGTGGATTTTTATCATAGATAACTTCATAAGGAGTCATCTTGGTGGCTATGCAATAAGTGGCATTGTGCCACCATTATTAAAATGGTAACCATTTGACTAATTGATGTTTTTAATTAGAGGAAAAGCAACAAAGACATGACTCCAAGAATTTGTGACTATTTTAATCTGACCATATGTCTATGGATGGTAACCTAAGGTCAATTTTAGTTTCGTAACTATGCACTTGAAGAGTTCCTACAAAAAGTGACTTGTGAAATTTGAGTCACGATCAGATACAAAATAAGTAAGGATTGCATGAAAGTGTAAATTTTGACTAAGGAATGTTTGGGAGATAAAATAAGCAATGTAAGGATGGACCAAGGCAAAAAAATGAGCATATTTAAACAGGTGATCTACCACCACTAAAATGATTGAATTTTCACTAGATTTTTGTAATCATTCTATAATATCCATGAAGATGTCTATCAAAATACATTTTGAAATGGGTAGGGGTTGAAGTAAGTTGGGAAATGCCACTGTCTCTCACTTGTGACATTGAAATATGTCAGATTCCTAAAAATAATGTCTTGATATATTATTTGATGCCTAGCCAAAAGAAAGTATGGTGAATGCATTCATAGGTTTTTCAAAAACCTAAATGAAATGTGGAAGGTGAGTCATTAACTCTTAAAATATATTTTTTCTAAACATAGATCTATAAATCAAGATGATATGACCTTTGTATCGAATCAATTGGTCATCCCAAGTATAGTTGGGTTTGGAAGTTGGGTCCATAGATAATTGTTAGATGATTTTTTATGTGTGATTGTGTTTATACCACTCTTACTAGATTCCATGCATCCATTTTGAGATGGGGATGGATAAGGAAAAAATATGTGTTTTCTCTTCATACTAGTAGAATAATGCATCAAGGACTAGATTTTCCTTTCCTTTCTTATAAGGAAACCAACTTTGGAAACCCAATCATAATCATACCTCATTAATTTGGAAACCTACTTTTGTTAAATCAGGGAAAAGACACATTAGTCCAAGAATTACTTGAGAATTTGATGATCAAATTTGATGCACCAGGTATGGATTTTGCTTACTGACAACATGGAGGATAACCATCATTTCATTCTCATATGTTGATTGTACCAAGTTGTGACCACTAAAGGCTTTACTAGTGAAGTTTATGGGACATCCATATTACATTAGCACAACACCAAGACCATTACCAAATGCTTAAATTGCAATGAAAATGTATTTAATAAATTTGGCATGGCTAAAAAAAGTGTAGTACACATAGATTTCTTGAGTACTCCAAAATATTTTTCAACTTTGACATACCACAAAAAAAGAGTCCTTTTTTATCACAGTGGTCAATGGGGCAAGATGTTTCCCAAAATCTCTCATAAATTTGTGGGAGTACCCTATGAGGCTAATGAATCCATAATCTCTCACACTTATATGATATCTTATGAGTCATCCATTTTGTTTTGTTATTACACACTTATAAGAACCTCATTGTCTATTTCAAACCTACAAAATATCCTACACAGATATCTACAGGCTCTTAGTTAAATTTGCCTATACACATGCCATTTCTTCCAAACCCAATTAGTACTACTAGTTGATATTGATTGATCTCGTTAGAACTACCCGACTCTTAGAAATAACTATTTTTCAAAATGAACCCCATATTTAAGGTTGACCCATCGGACTAGCATGTCAGTGGCATGAAAAATTATTTAATTTGATCCATGTATTAAAAAATCAAGGTCTCATTCAAAAGGGACTCAAAACTTATGTGTTATACATCTATACACCCTTGTACATTTGAATAAATCTACCCTATTTTTCCCAAATTTTAAACTATCACTATGAGCAATCACAATCCAATTTTGAAGCACTCTAAAGCCAAGTCAAAGTAAGTATTATCAAGTATCAAATCCACATGATTAGATACATATATATAGCAAAGGAACATAATTGTAAAATCACACTAGGTGGGAGAACTACATGTGGCTTGACTTCTCTTGTGGGAGTATAAGATACCTAGGCAAGAATTAATCATAAAATAAGGGTGATTGGATTCACCTCATCCCATTACACTTAACCTCATTTTTATAGGTTTCAATCCCTCATAAGAACACCTTTGGTTTCAAAGCAAATGAGATTTTTTTAGAGCTAAGCACATCATCAAGGTAAGGGATCACAAACATAGATCAATAAAATATAGTCTCAGGTGACCATATATTCATTTTTTACTACTTCCATGTAAGTTAATACACGTTCCAAAGGGTTTAAGAGAATATCATTATCCGTAACCATCTTATTTAATCTTGAAACCTTTGTAAAAGGATTTTAATTTTATTTTACATGTTATGAAGGGTATGTATAATGGTATTATTTTGAATATTTGAAAAAAAAAAATGGATAGATAAGTGGCATATGTTCAAATAAAATAATTTTGAAAAAATGGAGGATTATAAACATGTGTAGAAGATACAACAACATTGTAAGATATTGAACATGAAAAATAGAAGGAATGTTAACACTTTAAACATGATGCGAAGAAATAATAAAAATATGTGGAAAACAAATAGTAAAATCATGTTGATAAGGAATAATAGAAACAATAACATATTGAGGAATAAGGACATTATAAGTGATGGTATGCTAGGGGTTTGGAAGGACAACAGAAGCAATAATAATAAAATAAATATTAGAAGCATGAAGATTTTATAAATCAATGAGATTAAAAGAACTGAGAAATAACTACATTAGAAGATAAACCTTGACATGAGTCAATGTATTTTATGAAATCTATAAAGGAAAATCATCACTTACACTTACACTTTCACCCTGCATTAATTGTCACTGCAAGTTTGACATTCAATGTTACACTTTCACCCTGCATTAATTGCCACTGCAAGTTTGACATTCGATATGACTTGACTGTGCACTATCATAATGCCATTCCAAAATAAAAAATATTTTTTTTTACTCAAAGATAATAATTTAGCTTAAATTTTTGTTCAACACTTGATTCTCATTGACGCTTAGAAACAATGTTAGTTTCAACTAATTAAAAAAATCTTGAAATGGTTAGAAAGTTCTTTCCTAATAGGAACAACAACAAAAATATTTAAAAATCTTGAAAATAAAAATTGCTACGAACTGTATTTCTAAGGAAAATTCTAAATAAGTCTTATCTTCCTCTGGTTTCGGTTCCAAGCTACAAATTCTAAGAAGGCCACTTCTGGTTCTGGCCCAACCGCTGAGGTGATTGGCTTGGCTATTACTCACCCCAATCAGCATCTGCCGCTATCTCTCCCTGCTCTATCTGTGACTTTGCCAACATCGATGGTGGCCCCAGTCGTGTTTGCCCCTATCTGATTGGGTGGCTCTGACCAGGTGGACGTGTTATATCATGCTTTGGTCACTGCTAGTAAGGAGTTGGGAAAGCTATCAGGGGGCATCAATTTTGAGCCACATACTGTTTTGGGCAATAGACTAGCTTCATCTATGTCTCTTTATGCCTATGGTTTGACTCCTCACTCTACTGAATACAGGTGGATCTACATTGAACGCAGAAACATCAGGAATCCCTATCACACTTGTAGTGCGTTCTGCCATTCAAATCTTCCTTCTAGCTCCCTTGGGTCTACTCCTTCCTTAGTTCAGGTGGAGGCTGGCATCCGGGTTCCTCCTTCCTCCACTCCTCCCTCTCTTCAAACTTTCCTATCGGGGGACATTCCTATCACCTTTTTGGAGGAAGTATCTGATCTAGTGTTTTCTAAGGAGTTGATTCATGACTTGGAGTCAGACATTGGGTGCATATCCTTGTTTGGAAAATGTGTGGGATGTCTTCTCTCCCTCCCCGATCTTGTTGAATGGTCTTCTGAGGTTTGGAGTAGCTTGCCTGCCCTTGTCTTTTCCTTGCTTAGTCGGGGCTTCTTATAGGTTGTTTTTCAGAATGTTGTTGATTAAGATTTTGTTTGGTCTTTGGGTCTTTGGTTCTTCAGAAAATTTGGACTATTTTTTTTCGCTTGGTCCCCATTCTTTGACCCATCCAGTGTTACAGTTTCAACAGCTCCCATCTGAATCAAGTCATATAATATCCCTCTTATTCTATGAAAGGAGGAACACATTAAGTTGTTGGTCGATCATGTCAGCGCCTTTATGAAGTTGGATGGGAGTTCCATGGGTGGTAGATTTGTGCAAGCTTATGCCATCATTAATCTTTTGAAGCCTCTTCCCCATTCAGTTATCCTTTGGTCTTCACGGGATACATGGACTCAATTTCTCAACTTTGAAAGTCTCTCGTTTAGATGCTTCCATTGCAATCTCCTTGGGCACTGCACTGTTGGGTGTCCCTCCAAGAACCTCCATCTCTCACCTTCTTGCCCCTGTTTGGTTTGGAAAAAGAAAAAAGGGGCTTCAGATCATGATTTCATCTAGCGCAATCATGACATTTTATTTCTTAGGTCGGGTCCTCCTCCCCCCTTAATTCCTCTAGGGGTTTCCTTTCCTCCCCTAAGAAGGAGTCTCCTAGAAGGACAAACCCTGTACCTCTCACGGATTCGATTTCTTGGTCTCCAAAAGAAATTTATGCTTCCCCTCCTCCTTCAAAGGCAAGGCCTAAAGCTCCCTTAGAATTGATGGTTAAGAAGGGTCGGCATTTGGAGGATGAAAGGTTGCATTGAAAAGCGGATGATAGGGTGAAGGATGGCTCTCAATGGATGATTGAAGGTCTTCTCTCAAGGCAGGGTAAGAGGCTATCATCGGCCACTAGTTAATTCTTGCTACCCTTTTCTTTTAGAAGGTAATTCGTTGGTTGTTTTATCTTTGGCTTTCTCTCAGACAGTTTTGGGATGTACATTGGACACCTTATTGCTGAAGCTTGGTTAAATTTTGGCGAAAGGCCAATGTTTACTTGTTGGTGGGTTGATTTTAGGAAGATGGTTTTGATGTGGTTCCTTATTGTTGGCCATGGCTTGGTTGTCCCTTCCGTATTGTTGGTTGATGTTGTCTTTGTTGTTCCTTTTGGTCATTTTTATTCTCTTTGATGTGAGTTGTGGGGTCCCATCAAAACCCTCACCCTTTACCCAAATTAACAAAAAAAACTGTATATCATATTTCAAATATGACAAGTATGTTCGGCGTAAGCTTCACAGAAGTTTCATGGGAAGTATGTTTATGTTTTCATTCGTTGTTAGCGGAAGTTTAGCCGCTCGCTTTATTATCATTAATAGAGGCATCCCATTTTGAGATTTAATGTTTTCATCTTTTGCTCCTTTGTACAAGGTTGCAGGGCCTTTCAAACCTGTTAATTCACCTATCAAATAAATAAATAAATAATCAAATATGACACATTGTGTAACTATTTCGAAGAAGCAAACATGTTTTCTCTAGAGATTCCTATATAACCCACTTTCGGTAGGGTAATAAATATCCCTCTTTAATAGATAGTTCACTTCATTTTTATCATTCAAAAAAACAATCCCATATTGATAAGCAGACTTGGTTTGCTATTATATACTATGATTTTTATATCAATAAAAGTGATATCACGATAAATATTGTTTGGTTTGATTAATTGTGAGATGAAAATATTTATTTGTTTAACTTTCCCTTTCCTCATCAAAATTGAATTCGGATGTCGTCTCTAAAATCACCACCTTTAAAATTGATACCTTTGACTCGAAAATCCTCATACATTCTAGAAGAAATGGAGAACTCAGAATATAAATCTCTTTTGGTGACCACGAAAGAAGGAAAATATTCCTCTATTAATAAAGAAACATTATAAAAAAATAAATCTTTTAAAAATGAGTATTTATTATTTATTATTGAAATGCTTCAGAAAAAGTATAATGTAAATCACATGACGACTCAATGATGATCCTCATTTTTTATTTTATTTTTTGGGTGGGTTTCGAAGCATTTAATATTTTATTTTTTTGTGATAAACATTTAATATTTTATAAGGCAAAAGACAAATGGACAAATATTCCTTTTTATTTGTTTGCGATGAATATTTATATTTTATTTGTTTGTGATAAACATTTAATATTTTATAAGGCAAAAGACAAATGGACAAATATTCCTTTTTATTTGTTTGCGATGAATATTTAATATTTTATTTGTTTTTGATAAACATTTAATATTTTATAAGGCAAAAGACAAATGGACAAATATTCTTTTTTATTTGTTTGCGATGAATATTTAATATTTTATTTGTTTGTGATAAACATTTAATATTTTATAAGGCAAAAGACAAATGGACAAATATTCCTTTTTATTTGTTTGCGATGAATATTTATATTTTATTTGTTTGTGATAAACATTTAATATTTTATAAGGCAAAAGACAAATGGACAAATATTCCTTTTTATTTGTTTGTGATGAATATTTAATATTTTATTTGTTTGTGATAAACATTTAATATTTTATAAGGCAAAAGACAAATGGACAAATATTCCTTTTTATTTGTTTGCGATGAATATTTAATATTTTATTTGTTTGTGATAAACATTTAATATTTTATAAGGCAAAAGACAAATGGACAAATATTTCTTTTTATTTGTTTGCAATGAATATTTAATATTTTATTTGTTTGTGATAAACATTTAATATTTTATAAGGCAAAAGACAAATGGACAAATATTCCTTTTTATTTGTTTGAGATCAATGTAACTTTCACGAAAACTACATACGCAAAAAGATAAATAATCCCTCCCCTCGTGAATACATGAACTTAAGCCATATATTTAATCAATGTAACTTTCACGAAAACTACATACACAAAAAGACGAATAATTAATGGACTTTCATTTTTTTTTTTGGGAAAACGTACACGGAAAATAAAACTTAATGATTTTGACTATAGTTTGTAATTAGACTTTGGAAAAAACTTCTTTTATAAAATGGAGCGAAGAATTTTTTTAATAGGGTGGGCATCAATTCTCTTTACCCTTGAGAGATTTTAGAATTCATTCACTTCTCAAATGTCATGCTAATGTCATAGACAGATTTTTTTTTGTGGAACTATTAGGTAAATGGGATAAGTACTTTGAGATTTCATGGTAATAGTTAAGGGTTAATATTCTTAGATTTTTGTCGGTTTTAGTATTTAATATATATATTTTTTAATTATTTTAGTATTTTTTTTTAATAGGGATTGAATCTCTGAGTATATTGTAGAGTTGATTTATAATTCTGATAAAAAAAACTTTTAACTTATTATATATATATATATATATATATATATATATATATATATATATATTCTTAAATTTTTTGTTAAAGAATATATATATATATATATATATAAAAGTGAGATTAGTATTTCAAAATGTTTTACTATTAGTTAATGATTACATATAAATTTTCTTTAAAATATTACGTAAATGGGATTAGTAGTCTTAAATTTCTTAATATTAGTTAATGGTTATACTTTCAACTTAATTAGATTTTTCAATTCATGTTTTGTCACTAAGAATTTTATATTTTTCTATTTTTTAGAAGACTTTCAAAAACTTACGATACACTTTTTTTAAATATTTCTATTTATAACCTCCATGTTTTTTGATATCCATCAAAATGTAATACAAATAAATGTACTATCATTAATTAAGAATTCATAAATACACATAAAATATGATTAATTTTCCATGCCATTTTAAATAAGATAACACATACATAGTAATAGGGAAATATATGGCTTGTCTTAAGCTTGTGTTATCTTAGATTTTTCCTTAGTATGAAAATTTTGACTCGATGTCTTTATCTCAAATCCATTACATTGAGACACTTGTGTACCTGTAAAATAAATTGTTCTTACCCTAGAATGACTCCAAAAAGACTTTAAGTAAAACAAAGTGATCATAGGGACATGTGTAGAAGGTTAACACGGCTCAAATACCCTTTAATTATCATGCCCCATAAGGGTGGGAACTACAATATAAAAGAGTGTTGAAAAACAATAATTTACCTAAAACAAATGAATTTATAAATATATAAATCATGGATCGTGCATCAAATGTTCTCCATGAAAAATAATAGTTTCAGACTATGATAAATGCTTTAATGTATGATTGATCTTTCTTAAATACTTATTAGTGCTCAATAAAATGTAGTAAATGCTCATAATCCCTTTCCCAAATGAATTATAATACTTTTCTAATTATAGGTGACATTTTAATTCAATATAAATAATATTAATACTCATGCTAACTTCTAATGGGTAACACCTAAAAACGAAGAAAGAGGGGGACATGGGTCCATGACTTAAATGGGGTCTAAAGCTTAAACTAAGATAAGAATAAGATAGGGGATACACTAGAGGATACACAAGAGGGAGATTTTATCAAGGTGGAAGTCAACAAAAGGAAAACTATTGAATAATATGATCCAAATTAACTAACATAAAATAAGTTTGAAAAATCTGATATAAATTAACACTAAATAATTAAATTGGACCATTTATAGGTGTACATTTTTCTCACATTTAGGTGTATATACTTTAAAGTAGAACACATACACACATACACACACACACATACATGCATGTTCTACATTAAGGTATGTACACTTAAAAGTGAGGAAAAATACACACATGCGCACACACACATATAAAATACTTTAAAGTATGTGCAACTACGTCAAATGTGTGTGTGTGTGCGTGCGTGTGCGCGTGCATATACATATGAGATAAACTATATGTCATAGATAAAGTTTCAACTAGCAATGAGTTGTTAGTCTTCAAGATATAAAAATAATGTCTTAAGCAAAGTTGTGGGTTGTTATGACCCTTCCTGAAATAAATTAGAAAAATAGTGTAAATACCATAAGTAATAATATAAATGAACATAAAAATACTATATTGCATAGAAAAAGGAGCATAATTTTATTACAATATCATTGGTATCTTTGAGGGGGTTACCCCACACACACATGTATATGTATGTATGTATGTATATATATACACAAAGATATATATATATATATATATATATATATATATATATATATATATATGTATATATACATACATATATGTATGTATATGTATATACATACTATATATACATATACATACATACATACATACATACATACATACATACATACATACATACATACATACATACATACATACATACATACATATATATATATATATATATATATATATATATATATATATATATGTATGTATATATATGTATATATCTTTGTGTGTGTGTGTCTGTGTGTGTGTGTATGTGTGTCTATATATATATATATATATATATATATATAGACACACACACATATACATATAAATATATATGTCTATTATATATATAATGTGTGTGTGTTTACACACAAACACACACATACATATACATATACATATGAGATAAACTATATGTGTTAAAGATAAACTTTCAACTAACAATGAGTTGTTAGTCCTCTAGACATAAAAATAATGTCTTAAGCAAAGTAGTGGGTTGTTATGACCCTTCCTGAAATAGATTAGAAAAATAATGTAAATACCATAAATAATACTATAAATGAACAAAAAAATACTATATTTCATAGAAAAGGGAGCATAATTACATTACAATATTGCTAGTATCTTTGAGGGGGTTACCTCCTTTGATCAGGTTCAATATAATATAATTCATGGATGTATTTACACTATTATAGGATTTTTTTTACTAAGTCTATCCTAACTAACTACTACTTCCCATACATACGGGATTATTACACTTAGCTCAAATGATGACTTACAAAGAATATATATCCATAGCCTTTATTAAAGACAATAATTATAAAGAAATATTGTAAAGAAAGAGTTAGGATGAAGGGGTCCTAACACGTCCTCCCATTAAAAATATTTTACCTCAAAGATGAAGATGAGGTAAATATTATTGGAGTTGAAGGAGGGATTCTCATGTCGCATCATCTAGTTACATTCCATGTCACTAGACAATAACCTCAGTGATGATTAGATTATCAAGATAACAAGATCTATTCTCTATATAATAAATTTTGGTTCAAGAATGAGATAACCTTATGCATTGATATCAGGAAGTACTATCTAAGCTATGACGTTATGGTTGATAATTTTTTTTAAATATAGGACATGAAAAACTAGATAGACATGTGAAGAGGGTGAAAGTTCCAGCTTGTATGAAACATGACCAATATTTTGAAGAACCTTATAAGGTCCATAAAACTTGGGAGCATGTTAATAATGTTCATTTATCTTGAGAGAGGATTGGTTATAAGGTTTTAGTCAAAGGAAAACCATATCTATAGGTTGGAGATTGCATTCAAAATGATGTTGATTTGGTTTCTACTTTATATGATTTTGTACAATGTGGAGTTTGTCTTTGAGATGAAGAAGAATATTATCCTAAGTGTTGAGGGTAGTGTCCACTACCTACACATGAGAGCTTCAAGAAATATAAGAAAGAAGAGATAGCAGATTCTTACCATAGAAAACTTTGTAAGGAGTCATCTTGGTGGTTGTGGGATAAGTGGTGTGGTACAACTATTCTACAAGTGGTGGCCATTTGACCCATTGATGTTGATAATCAAAGGCAAAGTAACAAATATATGATTCTAGGAATTGATTGATAATGTTTTTCTAGGTGTACATTGAGAGAGCATGCTATGAAGTCTAAATATGCAAAAGAAAACAAAGAGTAGATCAGTTCTTACTAGATATGCTATATCTAAAATAAGAATGTACAAAGCTAGGATAAGAGAGAGTGGAAAAGAATGGAATGAATACACCTCATTAGGTAGATGAACCAATACAAAACCTATTGTAATGATGAGTAATGTTGAGTAATGCTGGATGATGTTGTACCAAGATTAATATCATGAATGGCGCTGAATGCTCAATTCCCCAAGAGTAGCTCAAGAATGCAAAGGTTTACCCTTTGGCTCCATCATTGCCCACTAAGTCAAGTTATGTGATCATGAATGTGCTAATTGATGTTTAGACTGTGTGTCCAATCCCTCTGATTAGGTGGCTCAAGAATACAAATGCTAGTTAGTCCTTTGGCTCCATCATTGCCCCCTGAAGTGAAGATATGAACTGATATTGGTATGTAATGTGTGTCTTATGAGATGGATCCTGAAGCCCATGAATGTTGTATAATCTAAAAATGTGGCATGGATAGATGAATGTATGCTAGAAACTAGGCTACTCTTAGCCACTTCGATTATGTGGAGATTAGGCTTGTATGAAAGCCACTCCAAAACTTGAAACTAGGCTTATATGAAAGCCATTCTAAAATGTGGAGGTTAGGATTGTATGAAAGCCAATCTAAAATGATGCCAACCACCTACATATATAATAGGGCATGCAAATACTAATAATGCTTGGGTAGTGTACTTAATTCATAAATAAAAGAATAAAAATATGCCATGCACATTGCCCCCAATCACTAGTGTCTAAAACATGGATTTTGATCTAGAATTTATATCTCATCAGGCCTCATTGTTAGGACCCAATTCTATATCCCACCTAAGCTATGCTTAAGGGGGGAGTGTTGGTGTAGACTTTTATCCTATGGATTTTGTATACACATTTCATTATGCTTTCTTAGGGTCTTAGAGGCCATTTGGGTCATTTGGAAAGATTAGTCTCACATTCACTGGAATGTGGGGTTTCAATCTCTCTCCCACCTATATATGTACCTCTCGCCCTTTGTATTGATCATCCAGAGTTAATGAGGAATGTTTATGCATTGTTGTGTTTTGCACTTTCTATCTCACATACTCCATAGTGTTCATGTGTGCATTTGATCTTGTTGAGAGGTCTTGGATAAATCTGACACATTTTTTTAGTGTGAAAGTTATGAACTTAAGGGTATTAGTGTGAAAGCTATGACACTAGACTAGAATGTGGGTGATGGATTGATTGCAAAGCTAACTATATCTCTTCTCTATAATAACTTTAGGTTCAAGAAGGAGAAATCCTTATGCATTGAGATCAGGAAATATTGTCTTAGTTGCGACATTATGGCTGAGAAATTTCTTCAAACATGAGACATGAAAAATTAGAGAGACATGCAGAAAGGGTGGAAGTTCCAGCTTGTATGCAACAAGACCAATCTTTTGAAGAACTTTATAATGTCCATAAAAATTGGGAGCTTGTTTATAATGTCCCATTATCTTGAGAGAGGATTGATTATAAGGTTGTATTCAAAGTAAAACCATATCTATAGGTTGGAAGGTGCATTAAAAATGATGTTGATCCACTTGTTGCTTCATGCAACTTTGTGTCACATGGATTTTTTCCTTAAGATGATGAAGAATATTGTCTTGGGAATTTAGGGTAGTGTCCACTACCTACATATGATAGCTACCGAGAATATAAGCAAGAAGAGATGATGGATTTTTATCATAGATAACTTCATAAGGAGTCATCTTGGTGGCTATGCAATAAGTGGCATTGTACCACCATTATAAAAATGGTAACCATTTGACTAATTGATGTTTTTAATTAGAGGAAAAGAAACAAAGATATGATTCCAAGAATTTTGTGACTATATTTATCTGACCATATGTCTATGGATGGTAACCTAAGGTCAATTTTAGTTTCGTAACTATGCACTTGAAGAGTTCCTACAAAAAGTGACTTGTGAAATTTGAGTCAGGATCAGATACAAAATAAGTAAGGATTGCATGAAAGTGTAAATTTTGAATAAGGAATGTTTGGGAGATAAAATAAGCAATGTAAGGATGGACCAAGGCAAAAAAATGAGCATATTTAAACAGGTGATCTACCACCACTGAAATGATTGAATTTTCACTAGATTTTTGTAATCATTCTATAATATCCATGAAGATGTCTATCAAAATACATTTTTAAATGGGTAGGGGTTAGAGTAAGTTGGGAAATGCCACTGTCTCTCACTTGTGACATTAAAATATGTCAGATTCCTAAAAAAAATGTCTTGATATCTTATTTGATGCCTAGCCAAAAGAAAGTATGGTGAATGCATTCATAGGTTTTTCAAAAACCTAAATGAAATGTGGAAGGTTAGTCATTAACTCTTAAAAGATATTTTGTCAAAACATAGATCTATAAATCAAGATGATATGACCTTTGTATCGAATCAATTGGTCATCCCATGTATAGTTGGGTTTGGAAGTTGGGTCCATAGATAATTGTCAGATGATTTTTTATGTGTGATTGTGTTTATACCACTCTTACTAGATTCCATGCATCCATTTTGAGATGGGGATGGATAAGGAAAAAATATGTGTTTTCTCTTCATACTAGTAGAATAATGCATCAAGGACTAGATTTTCCTTTCCTTTCTTATAAGGAAACCAACTTTGGAAACGCAATCACAATCATACCTCATTAATTTGGAAACCTACTTTTGTTAAATCAGGGAAAATACCCATTAGTCCAAGAATTATTTGAGAATTTGATGATCAAATTTGATGCAAAAATGATGATGCACCAGGTATGGATTTTGCTTACTAATAACATGGAGGATAACCATCATTTTATTCTCATATGTTGATTGTACCAAGTTGTGACCACTAAAGGCTTTACTAGTGAAGTGTATGGGACATCCCTGTTACATTAGAACAACACCAAGACCATTACCAAATGCTTAAATTATAATGAAAATGTATTTAATAAATTTGGCATGGCTAAAAAAAGTGTAGTACACATAGATTTCTTGAGTACTCCAAAATATTTTTCAACTTTGACATACCACAAAAAAAGAGTCCTTTTTTTCCACAGTGGTCATTGGGGCAAGATGTTTCCCAAAATCTCTCATAAATTTGTGGGAGTACCCTACGAGGCTAATGAATCCATAATCTCTCACACTTATATGATATCTTATGAGTCAGCCATTTTGTTTTGTTATTACACACTTACAAGAACCTCATTGTCTATTTCAAACCTACAAAATATCCTACACAGACATCTATAGGCTCTTAGTTAAATTTGCCTATACACATGCCATTTCTTCCAAACCCAATTAGTACTACTAGTTGATATTGATTGATCTCGTTAGAACTACCTGACTCTTAGAAATAACTATTTTTCAAAATGAACCCCATATTTAAGGTTGACCCATCAAAATAGCATGTCAGTGGCATGAAAAATTATTTAATTTGATCCATGTATTAAAAAATCAAGGTCTCATTCAAAAGGGACTCAAAACTTATGTGTTATACATCTATACACCCTTGTAAATTTGAATAAATCTACCCTATTTTTCCCAAATTTTAAACTATCACTATGAGCAATCACAAGCCAATTTTGAAGCACTCTAAAGCCAAGTCAAAGTAATTATTATCAAGTATCAAATCCACATGATTTGATACATATATATAGCGAAGAAACATAATTGTAAAATCACACTAGGTGGGAGAACTGCATGTGGCTTGACTTCTCTTGTGGGAGTATAAGATACCTAGGCAAGAATTAATCATAAAATAAGGGTGATTGGATTCACCTCATCCCATTACACTTAACCTCATTTTTATAGGTTTCAATCCCTCATAAGAACACCTTTGGTTTCAAGGCAAATGAGATTTTTTTAGAGCTAAGCAGATCATCAAGGTAAGGGATCACAAACATAGATCAATAAAATATAGTCTCAGGTGACCATATATTCATTTTTTCCTACTTCCATGTAAGTTAATACCAACCATTAGGTTAGTATCAACCAACATTACTAACTTGATCCTACGGAATCGACCCAGTTTAGATAATGAATTAGCTATGTAACCAAATGAATGACATGCCTCCTCCTTGATTTTCACTTCTAAAATATAGTCACAATTAGATAGTTAACAAACAAAGCTAAGTATCTTGATCTCTTTAGTACTTTCTATATTTAACATATGCCACTTTTCAAATTAGAAAAATCAATCTCAGTCTTTTACATTTAGATATATACTTGAATGCCTTATCTTAATATAATAATTATATTTTAAAGTCCTATCTTAATTAGAGTAATCTTACCCATTAATCAAAATTAGGGTAAAACATTATTCTAAGTCTATTCTAGCTAACTACTACTTCCCATGCATGTGAGATTATTACAATTAGCTCAAAGGATGGCTTATAAAGAATAAGTGTTTGTATATTTTATTAAACATAATAATTATAAAGAAAGAATTAGGATAAATGGGTCCTGACATGGGATTTACCTAATAAATTCCTCCTAAATAGTGTTGTAAACATTAGGACAATAAGAACATGCTCGACACATGAGTAAACATGATGAGGATCACTAATAATAGATAAGATGTGATATGACACAAACTAAATACTTCAAGTAATAGAAGACATCAAGCATGCAATAAAATCAAGGCAAACTTATGGAAAAAGTATCAAGCATGAAACAACATACAACACCTATCAAATCAAGTTGGCACTAGAATCACATCAAGCACATGAAAACACATAATGCAATGAAATCACATGAGACATGTAATCAACACATTAATGTATTCAATCAAATGAATAAGATTAACTTAATGAACATGATAAGTAATGCATAAATCAGATGATCATAATAGACATCATAGATATAAACATGAGAAGTATAGAAATACTGGATATGAATTAAATATTAACATATGGTAAAACAAGTACATGCCCCACGATTCCCCCAAATTTTCCCTTAAGAAAAGATGGAATTTCCTTGGCCTAATATGAAACTACATAAATGACCCTGCAAACTACTAAATATTTTACATTTGCCTTGCCAGATTAATCAATACCTTATATGAAAAATAAATGAAGATATGCTTTCATCTATGTGCATGTGTGTAACATGAACATGAAATATGTGACATGAATGTGGAATGTATGCCCTAATACAGTCACAAGGCATAAAGTATTTGAATCAAAACATAAAAGTAATAAATGACAAAGTAAACAATTCACAATATAACATTTCATAATAAGAAATAAACATAAACAAATAATGATCAAAGATAACTAATAATACGATCAAATAATAATATTGTGTCCCATTTTGGAGACAAAAATATTTCAAAAAATAATTAAAAATATATATTCTAAAAAATACCTTAAAAAAATCTATTTAAAAACAATAATAAACAAGTCTCAAAGGATCAAGCCCCCTTATTGGAGGTAAGGTAGTTATGTTTCACTCAAATATCTCTTTCAAGATATGTTGTGGTCTCACATTGACCTTAGTAAATTGTCTATGTCCTCTTTGTTGATTCAAAATGAGTATTTGAGATGGTTGTTTGTGGAAGTCAATTCATTTTTATGATCATTTTTGGATAAATATCTATCATCATTAATTTTGTTATTAAAGTTTGATTTGTTTTAAAAATAAAAAATATTTGGAAAAAGAAGATATATTGGGAGTGTACTTTAAAATATTGGCATCTAATAACTTGATTTAAATTTCTCTAACATCATGAAAAAAATCAGAAAAATAAGTGTTGAAATTAAGCAAATGAATTTTTCTTTAATAGTTGGAATAAAACTATAGAAAGAGACTTTGAATCTCATTCCAGGATGGCTCATAACTCATATTTATAACTATAGTCTTAAACCAAAGTATATAATAACTAATGTGTTCATTACATCCTTTTCAAATTTGATCTAATTATATAAATATAATATTTCGACCAATATAAACATCAAAATGAGCCAAGACATTATCTATTATAGTTGTGAAAAAATGCACAAATCTTTTTGGTAGAAAATAAAACTAATCAAAGGCTTAATCCTCTAGGATTGTAGGAAGTTGGTCAATGACCTATTGTCATAAGTAGAATATAGATAAGAAGAATGTAAGGAAATAATATAGTGTGATGGTTCTCATTTTCCACTAAACATTTGAAATTTTGGAGTAACAAAAACTATTGTAAATAGACTATATGTAATAAATTCACGTTCCAAAGGGTTTAAGAGAATATCATTATCTGTAACCATCTTATTTAATCTTTGAAACCTTTGAAAAAGGATTTTAATTTTATTTTACATGTTATGAAGGGTATGTATAATGGTATTATTGTTCAACACTTGATTCTCATTGACGCTTAGAAACAATGTTAGTTTCAACTAATTAAAAAAATCTTGAAATGGTTAGAAAGTTCTTTCCTAATAGGAACAACAACAAAAATATTTAAAAATCTTGAAAATAAAAATTGCTACCAACTATATTTCTAAGGGAAATTCTAAATAAGTCTTATCTTCCTCTGGTTTCGGTTCCAAGCTACAAATTCTAAGAAGGCCACTTCTGGTTCTGGCCCAACCGCTGAGGTGATTGGCTTGGCTATTACTCACCCCAATCAGCATCTGCCGCTATCTCTCCCTGCTCTATCTGTGACTTTGCCAACATCAATGGTGGCCCCAGTCGTGTTTGCCCCTATCTGATTGGGTGGCTCTGACCAGGTGGACGTGTTATATCATGCTTTGGTCACTGGTAGTAAGGAGTTGGGAAAGCTATCAGGGGGCATCAATTTTGAGCCACATACTGTTTTGTGCAATAGACTAGCTTCATCTATGTCTCTTTATGCCTATGGTTTGACTCCTCACTCTACTGAATACAGGTGGATCTACATTGAACGCAGAAACATCAGGAATCCCTATCACACTTGTAGTGCGTTCTGCCATTCAAATCTTCCTTCTAGCTCCCTTGGGTCTACTCCTTCCTTAGTTCAGGTGGAGGCTGGCATCCGGGTTCCTCCTTCCTCCTCTCCTTCCTCTCTTCAAACTCTCCTATTGGGGGACATTTCTATCACCTTTTTGGAGGTAGTATCTGATCTAGTGTTTTCTAAGGAGTTGATTCATGACTTGGAGTCAGACATTGGGTGCATATCCTTGTTTGGAAAATGTGTGGGATGTCTTCTCTCCCTCCCCGATCTTGTTGAATGGTCTTCTGAGGTTTGGAGTAGCTTGCCTACCTTTGTCTTTTCCTTGCTTAGTGGGGGCTTCTTATAGGTTGTTTTTCAGAATGTTGTTGATTAAGATTTTGTTTGGTCTTTGGGTCCTTGGTGGTTCAAAATATTTGGACTATTTTTTTGCCCATGGTCCCCATTTTTTGACCCATCCTGTGTTAACATCGCCCATTTGAATCAAGCCATATAATATCCCTTTTATTCTATGAAAGGAGGAACACATTAAGTTGTTGGTCGATCATTCAGTGCCTTTATGAAGTTGGATGGAAGTTCCATGGGTGGTAGATTTGTGCAAGCTTATGCCATCATTAATCTTTTGAAGCCTCTTCCCCATTCAGTTATCCTTTGGTCTTCACAAAATACATGGACTCAATTTCTTAACTTTGAAAGTCTGTTGTTTAGATGCTTATGTTGCAATCTCCTTGTGCACCAGGCTATTGGGTGTCCCTCCAAGAACCTCCATCTCTCACCTTCTTGCCCCTGTTTGGTTTGGAAAAAGAAAAAAGGGGCTTCAGATTATGATTTCATCTAGCGCAATCATGACATTTTATTTCTTAGGTCGGGTCCTCCTCCCCCCTTAATTCCTCTAGGGGTTTCCTTTCCTCCCCTAAGAAGGAGTCTCCTAGAAGGACAAACCTTGCACCTCTCATGGATTCGATTTCTTGGTCTCCAAAAGAAATTTATGCTTCCCCTCCTCCTTCAAAGGCAAGGCCTAAAGCTCCCTTAGAATTGATGGTTAAGAAGAAGGGTCAACATTTGGAGGATGAAAGGTTGCATTGAGAAGCGGATGATAGGGTGAAGGATGGCTCTCAATGGATGATTGAAGGTCTTCTCTCAAGGCAGGGTAAGAGGCTATCATCGGCCACTAGTTAATTCTTGCTACCTTTTTCTTTTAGAAGGTAATTCGTTGGTTGTTTTATCTTTGGCTTTCTCTCGGACAGTTTTGGGATGTACATTGGACACCTTATTGCTAAAGCTTGGTTAAATTTTGTCGAAAGGCCAATGTTGACTTGTTGGTGGGTTGATTTTAGGAAGACGGTTTTGATGTGGTTCCTTATTGTTGGCCATGGCTTGGTTGTCCCTTCCGTACTATTGGTTGATGTTGTCTTTGTTGTTCCTTTTGGTCATTTTTATTCTCTTTGATGTGAGTTGTGGGGTCCCATCAAAACCCTCACCCTTTACCCAAATTAACAAAAAAAACTATATATCATATTTCAAATATGACAAGTATGTTCGGCGTAAGCTTCACGAAAGTTTCATGGGAAGTATGTTTATGTTTTGATTCGTTGTTGGTGAAAGTTTAGCCGCTCGCTTTATTGTCATTAATAGAGGCATCCCATTTTGAGCTTTAATGTTTTCATCTTTTGCTCCTTTGTACAAGGTTGCAGGGCCTTTCAAACCTGTTAATTCACCTATCAAATAAATAAATAAATAATCAAATATGACACATTGTGTAACTATTTCGAGGAAGCAAAAATATGGGCCATTTTTTACATAAATAGGAGGGGAACCCTCGGAAAGTCGAAACACATTTTTTTTGAAAAGTCAAAACCCTTTTTTTCGTTAAGTTGAAACACATTATTTTCTCTCTTTCTTCTCTTATCTTAACATGCTGATTAGTTGGTTTCCCCCATTTTCTTTGCTAATAGGGGAGGGGCTGGGCTGGGGTTCGAATCCCCTTCAATCAAAACTAGGCATGGAGCGAGCGCGACTCCCAGGTAGGTACCAGCCGGAGCCCTCTGATTCCTCCCTCTAACTGAGCAAGTTCTGGAGGGAGTCACTCCCTACAGAGGTTTCAGAGGAACCAGCTTTTGTCGGTACGAGAACAAGTACTGATTCTTCCTCTATAGATAAAACTATAGAGGAGTCACTTCCGAGAAAGGTTTTAGCTTGTTTCTTATCTTCTCTTCTATCGAGGGATAGTTCCATGCCGAGGCTCCACCAGGCTATCATTTGTCAGTGGACAACTCTGCTATACTCAGAGCTGGGGTGTTGGTAATACCTCTTTCTTTTATATTAGAGGTTTGTCGGTATGGTATACGGAATGATGGGACCCATGATCACAGAAATCCACTCTTATCTAGAGTAGAGTAGAGTAGATCCCTCTCTAATTCTATTCTATTCTAGTTATTCTATATATAGGCTCTAGATAAGAGGACCTCTAGAGTAGTTACTCTCCCACTCCCAGATTATACCACTTCTAGGAGAGGAGCAACTCTAGAGTTAATTCACTGACCAAGTAGCTTGCTTGAGTTTTATGCTCTCTTAGCTCTCTACTCTACCTCTCTCTAGATTGGACTTAGGCCATCCCCTCCCCTCTACTCTCTTTAATTAGACAAGATTATAATTCTTTAGAGGAGTCCACTTTCTCTACTTTATAAGGGATTTTATCTCTTTATCTTGTAGAGGGGATTTTAGAAAAAGACAAATAATACCTTTGTCCATATAATCCGTACGGGCGTAGCTCTCCTTCGAGTGATACAACGAAAAATGTACATGGAAAATAAAACTTAATGATTTTGACCATACTTTGTAGTAAGACTATGGAAAAAAAAAAATTATAAAATGGAGCGAAGAATTTTTTTAATAGGGTGGGCATCAATTCTCTTTACCCTAGAGAGATTTTAGAATTCATCCACTTCTCAAATGTCATGCTAATGTCATAGACAGATTTTTTTTTTTGGGAACTATTAGGTAAATGGGATAAGTACTTTGAGATTTCATGGTAATAGTTAATATTCTTAGATTTTTGTCAATTTTAATATTTAATATTTATTTTCTCATTGTTTTAGTATTTCTTTTGTTATAGGGATTGAACCTTTAATTATATTGTAGAGTTGATTTATAATTCTGATAAAAAACTTTTAACTTATCTTCTATATATATTCTTAATTTTTTTGTTAAAAAATATATAAGAATATGTGTGTGTGTGTGAGAGAGAGAGAGAGAGTGTGTGTGTGTGTGTGTGTGAGAGAGAGAGAGAGAGAGAGATTAGTATCTTAATATTTCTTGATATTAAAGAGTAGTTATACATAAATTTTCTTTAAACTATTAAATAAATGAGATTAGTATTTCAAAATGTTTTAATATTAGTTAATGATTACATATAAATTTTCTTTAAAATATTACATAAATGGGATTAGTACTCTTAAACTTCTTAATATTAGTTAATGGTTATACCTTCAACTTAATTAGATTTTTCAATTCATGTTTTGTCACTAAGAATTTTATATTTTTCTATTTTTTAGAAGACTTTCAAAAACTTACGATACACTTTTTTTTTTTTAATATTTTTATATATAACCTCCATGTTATTTGATATCCATCAAAATGTAATACAAATAAATGTCCTATCATTAATTAAGCATTCGTAAATACGCATAAAATATGATTAATTTTTTACGCCATTTTAAATAAGATAACACATACATAGTAATAGGGAAATATAGGGTTTGTCTTAATCTTGTGTTATCTTAGAATTTTCCTCAGTATGAAAATTTTGACTTGATGTCTTTATCTCAAATCCATTACATTGAGACACTTGTGTACTCGTAAAACAAATTGTTCTTCTTACCCTAGAATGACTCCAAAAAGACTTTAAGTAAAACAAAGTGATCATAGGGATGTGTTGAAGGTTAGCAAGGTTCAAATACCCTTTAATTAGCATGCCCCATAAGGGTGGGAACTAAAATATAAAAGAGTGTTGAAAAATAATAATTTACATAAAATAGATCAATTTATAAATATATAAATCATGGATCATGCATTAAATGTTCTCCATGAGAAATACTAGTTTAAGACTATGATAAATGATCTAATATTTGATTGATCTCTCTTGAATACTTATTAGTGCTCAATAAAATGTAGTAAATGCTCATAATCCTTTTCCCAAATGAATTATAATACTTTTCTAATTATAGGTGACATTTTAATTCAATATAAATAATATTAATACTCATGCTAACTTCCAATGGGTAACACCTAAAAAGGAAGAAAGAGGGGGACATGGGTCCATGACTTAAATGGGCTCTAAAGCTTAAACTAAGATAAGAATAAGATAGGGGTGCCCAAGATGATGTAAAGATAAACTAGAAGATACACAAGAGGGAGATTTTATCAAGCTGGAAGTCAACAAAAGGGAAACTATTGAATAATATGAACCAAATTAACCAACACAAAATAAGTCTGATATAAATTAACACTAAATAATTATATTGAACCATTTATAGGTGTAAATTTTTCCTCACATTTAGGTGCATATACTTTAAATTAGAACACATACACACATAGATACACACACATACATGTATGTTCTACATTAAAGTATATACACCTGAAAGTGAGGAAAAAAATACACATGCACACACACACACATATAATACTTTGAAGTATGTGCACCTACTTCAAATGTGTGTGTGTACATATATATACCTATATATAATATATATGTATATTTATATGCATATACATATACATATGAGATAAACTACATGTCAAAGATAAAATTTCAACTAGCAATGAGTTGTTAGTACTCAAGATATAAAAATAATGTCTTAAGCAAAGTAGTGGGTTGTTATGACCCTTCCTAAAATAGATTAGAAAAATAATGTAAATACCATAAATAATACTAAAAATGAACATAAAAATACTATATTACATAGAAAAGTGAGCATAATTGAATTACAATATCATTGGTATCTTCAAGGGGGTTACTTCCATTGATCAGATAACACACACACACACACACACACACACACACACACACACACACACACACACACACACACACATGTATATATTATACACATATATATGTATACATGTATATATATGCTATATACATATATATACATGTATACATTTATATGTATAATATATATACATACATATACATATATAAAATTTACACATATGTGTCTATTATATATATATATATATATATATATATATATATATATATATATATAATGTGTGTGTGTGTGCGTGTGCACGCGCGTGCGTGCGTGCATATATACATATACATATACATATGATATAAACTATATGTGTTAAAGATAAACTTTCAACTAGCAATGAGTTGTTAGTCCTCAAGATATAAAAATAATTTCTTAAGCAAAGTAGTGGTTTGTTATGACCCTTCTTGAAATAGATTAAAAAAATAGTGTAAATACCATAAATAATACTATAAATGAAAAAAAATACTATATTGCATAGAAAAGGGAGCATAATTACATTACCATATCATTGGTATATTTGAGGGGGTTACCTCCTTTGATCAGGTTCAATATAATATAATTCATGGATGCATATTCACTATTATAGGATTTTTTTTACTAAGTCTATCCTAACTAACTACTACTTCCCATACATGTGGGATTATTATAATTAGCTCAAATGATGACTTACAAAGCATATACATTCATAGCCTTTATTAAAGACAATAATTATAAAGAAATATTTTAAAGAAAGAGTTAGAATGAAGGGGTCCTAACACGTCCTCCCATTCAAAAGATTTTCCCTCAAAGATAAAGATGAGGTAAATATTGTTGGAGTTGAAGGAGGGATTCCCATGTCGTATCATCTAGTTACATTTCATGTCACTAGACAATAACCTCAATGACGATTCAATTGTGAAGCTAACAAGATATATTCTCTATATAATAAATTTTATTTCAAGAATGAGATAACCTTATGCATTGATATCAGGGAGTACTGTCTAAGCTGTGACATTATGGCTGATAATTTTTTTCAAATATAGGACATGAAAAACTAGATAGACATGTGAAGAGGGTGAAAGTTCTAGCTTGTATGCAACATGACCAATATTTTGAAGAAACTTATAAGGTCCGTAAAACTTTGGAGCATGTTTATAATTTTCATTTAGCTTAAGAGAGGATTGGTTATAAGGTTTTAGTTAGAGGAAAACCATATCTACGGGTTGGAGATTGCAGTCAAAATGATGTTAATTTTGTGCTACTTCATATTATTTTGTACAATGTGGAGTTTGTTTTTGAGATGAATAAGAATATTATCCTAGGTGGTGATGGTAGTGTCCACTACCTACACATGAGAGCTTCAAAAAATATAAGAAAGAAGAGATAGTAGATTCTTACCATAGAAAACTTTGTAAGGAGTCATCCTAGTGGTTGTGGGATAAGTGGTGTAGTACAACTGTTCTACAAGTGGTGTCCATTTGACCCATTTATGTTGATAATCAAAGGCAAAGCAACAAATATATGATTCTAAGAATTGATTGATAATTTTTTTCTTGCCATCTATCTATGGGTGGCAAACCAATCTCATTTTTTAGCTGGGTACCTATGCACTTGAAGATTTCTTGTTATAAGTGACCTAAGAAATTTGAGTGATGATTAGATACAATAAAATTTAGGATTGCATAAAGGTGGAATTTTTTATCAAATAATGTTTGGGTGATGGTATAAACAATGTAAGGATGGCATAGGGCATATAAATGAACATATTTATAGATGTGATCTACCACCACCAAAATGATTGATTTTCCACCAAATTTTTGCAATCATTCTATAAGATCCATGGAGATGAATGTAAAAATACATTTTAGAACATGGGCAAAGGTTGAATTAAGATGAGAACTGCCATTGTATCTCCCATGTGATGTAGATATATGTTAGATTCTTTAACAAATGTCTCGATATATTGCTTGATGCCTAGATAAATTAAACTATGGCAAATGCATTTATAAGTTTTTTAAAAATTAGAATGACTCATGGAAGGTGAGGCATGTAACTCATGAAAAATATTGTGTCAAAACATTGGTTTATAAATCAAGACAATATGACCTTTATATCATAAGGATTCACTGTCCCAAGTATAGTTAGGTTTAGAAGTTGGGTCCACACATAATTTTTAGATGATTTTTTGCATGTGCCTGTCTTACTACCACTCTTGTTGGATTCAATGTATCCATTCTAAAATGGGATGAATAGGGAAAAAATATGTGTTTATTCTTTATACTAATAGGATAATGAATCAACAACTAGATATTCCTTTCCATTATTGTAAGTGATAACATAATCATACCTCATTAATTTAGAAACCCATTTTTATTGAACCAAGGAAAAGTCTCATTGATCCAATAAGTATTTTAGGATTTAATGATTACTTTTTATGCAAAAATTATGACACACTAGGTATGTCCACTAATCACTAACACCATGGAGGATATCCATCATTTCCTTCTCATATGTTGACTATGCCAAATTACACCCACCAAAAGATTTATTATTGATGTGGATGAGGCATCCATCTTGCATTACAAAAAAACCAAAACCATTACCACATGCCTCAATTTCATTTAAAAAAGTATTTAATAAATTTAGCATGGCTAAAACAAGTTTAGTACACATAGCTTTCTTGAGTATGCCAAAATCTTGTTCAACTATGATAAACCACAAAAAAATAGTCTCTTTTTAGCCTATGAGTTAATGGGGAAGGAATTTTCCCATTATATCTAATAAATTTTTGGTATTACCCTATTATGCTAATAAATCCATGAAAGCTTTTGATTGTCTTGTATTTAGGTCATTTTTTCATGGCCTTAATTTTTTAGAGGGTGATTCAAATGCCAAATATTGAGACACTGTGGCCTAGGCACTCCACTCCTTATGACCAAAGGAATAGTTGGACCTTTTTTTAAATATTTATTAGTCTATAATATTGAAGTTTTAAAGTTGTTTCAAGGTGTTGAATATTATCTTCTCATGTTTTTTTATATCAATATATCATAAAACAAGATCAGGATGATTTTTTTATAAAAGGGGAAAAATATTTTGTTCATCTAACCTTGGAAGGTGGAAGGGGTGTTGGCAATACTGAAGGACATGGACAAGAATTCATAGTGGTCCTCATGTGTGTAGATAGATGTTTTTGGATTATCTTCATCCTAGAGGCAAATTTATTGTTAGCTAAACTATATATCTAATCTAGATAAGAAGTGGGCACCATGAAGTTTATCAAGAATTCATCTATCAATGGGATATGAAATTTATCTTTAATAGTGAGCTTGATTAGCTCAAAAAAAAATATGTAGATTTGTGAAGATTCATATTTTTGTAGACTAGTAAAACCAAGGAGGACTAGGGGCTTGTGCTTGGATAAATGACTCCTGCCCAAAAGAGTTCTTAAACCATATTCTCAATTTCATATTTATGGAATAATGATAGTTGTATGGCCAAATATTAAGGGTTACACTACCCAAAAGGATTTGAATATAATGAAATCATTTTGGTTCATTGAATACTAATGCATATTTGACTATAACATTTTCTAAGTCAATAGGTTGGTGGGAATCAAGAGATGTGTGGATACAATTATAGGAGAGTTGAACAATGATTCCATGTGAGCCTTTCTTGAGGAGATTATCCATGTGGTGGGAGGTGGTGACACTATTATATCCTAGTTAGATGAATTTTATTGTGTAATAATGTCCATTGTTATATAATTTCATCTAAAGTTCTAAAAATTACCACATGATAGGGCTAAGAGTGCCTAACCATTGAGTTCTAAGAACCACATCACATTTACCCAGAGGGTAAGGAAAACATGTATATTTGTAGGGTATATCCCCAAAACAAATATTAAAATTACAACATTTTACTTTAGATGATAATGTTACTTCATTGGAAATCATCACTTTAAAGTTGAAACATGGGTGCACAAAGCAGTTGGCTTATTTAGTCATTTAAGGATCAATTAAATTATATGTACTACTAGAGTCAATGAGAATAGTGAGGGAGTGTTTTTTAAAATACCCATTTACTCTCATATTCTTAGGAGTGGTTACCAAAGTCAAGGCATGTATCATTTTGGGTACGTCTCCATGGTGCTAGTTTATTTGACTTTAGGTTCTTCATTTTGGGATTCTTAAGCATATTTCGTTATTCATCATCTAGTGGTGGTGGTGGTGGTGGGGTGTGTGTGTGTGTGTTTACCCTTTTTACTCAGCCCTTTAATAATCTAGGATTTACACTAGTAAACACCTAAAAATTTAAATCGCATTGAGTGTAGTAAGTTTTTGTATAAAAATAGTGTATTATTTCATTTTATTTTTAAATTTATGATGATGAATTTCCCTTAATTATGTCTCAAATAGACTTGACAAGTTCTCTAGGTGATGACTAATTCAGATTCAAATAGTTATGTTTATATTAATTTTAAAAATTACAATGCCATAAATATTTATCTTATTATGGCTAAAGACATTACCACATTGATTCCCCTATACTATGACAGTTTACTCATTAACCATACAAGATACAAATTTATAATTAATAAAACACATTTATCAAAAAAATAGATTTGAAAAAAGGAGAGAGGTCATCATTTGAATTTTTAGAAAGAGTGAAAATCTTACAAATAGACAAAACTACCATATTTGGGTTTCAATTTTGGCTTTGACTCATAAAACTATATTAATCATTTTTGCCTTTATTTATAAGACATATTAATTTCATTTCTCCCTAAGGTGTATAAGCTCATATGCATGTAGGAAGAGAATTAGTTCCCATTATGGGCTACATATTGAGAAGAAAACATAGTTTCCATCCTAGTATACATCTCATAGTTTTTATCTCATAAAACAAGGTTAAACAAGAAAGGATCATACCAACATTTTTTTAAACATTGGGAATTCTATACATGTTGTACCCATAAATCCACATGAGATAATCTCAGGTATAAATAATAAAATTTAGGCAACATAGACATGAGGAAGATATTATGCCTACTAAATTAAGGGATTATGTCACATTACAACCCATATTTATAATCACCACATTTTACACAATGTGATCAGTGACATTAATTTATTTAACCATGTATACCAGAATTGAGCCAAACAAATCATTTCATAATACAAATTTTCCCTGTGCCACATCAAATATACAATCTAAGGTGTTATACATTACCCACATGCACTAATCACACCTTAAAAACCAACCAAAAACATTCCCCATAGTATATTATTATTAAACATACCCTAAGTTAGAGGGGAATTTTTGGAATAAAGTCTTGAAACATGCCAATTTAAAACTAGCCTTATATAGTTATGCCATCACATCCTTCAAAAGAAATTCTTCCCACTTTAAACCCAAGTTATTATGAAAGACTGATCTTAACCAACACTCACAAACTGGTGGGGTCTACATTCTCAACCAATCACATAAATCCATACCAAAAAGTGCTAAATATTAAAAAAAATTGATTAATTGTGCAACTAAAGTCAACTAGTTTGTGAGTGTTGGTTAAGCTTATTCATTACGAAATGAGGTAAAAATAGATAAAAATGTATTTTATTATTAGAATACAAAGGATTAATGAACTAGTTGGATAGTTGTCACACAGTATGAAGTGATTCATTGTTGAAGTAGAGTGAGTGCCTTAAAGGCCACAAGACAATTATTATGTGTTTATGTTAGAATGGCATTTCAAGGCATTAATAAAAGGAGATTCCCCATAATTCAATAAGATCCTTAAGAGATAAAATAAAAGGTGACCCTCATCCTAAAAATGAATATTAAATCCACTCATGCTTAAACTGGCATTGGTAATATAAGCATTGAGAGTAGAGACTGCCTCCCTACTCAACATTGGTAATATAAGTAAAATGATTTACAGCTTACATTTGCAAATGTTCTTTTGATAAGGTTCATTAAAATTTGAAAGTCTTTATTGATGGTTCATAATAAAATAAAGCTATAAAATACATTCAAAAATCCCAAAAATATTCAAGATGGGGGTCAAATCTCAGTTCTGATAGACCTCTTCTTTAGTCTAAGTTAAGTTAGGGTGTATCATCCCCTTTGTCTCTTCTTTTTCACTTTAATCATTTAAATGTTGGTTTGGAAATAATAGGGTCCTAACTTGAATTCAATTTGGCTATAAATACACAAGGATTGCATTACATTTGAACATAAAAAGGAAAATATATAGAGCATTCAGAGAGTATTATTGAGCATCCACACATGCATTCTAGAGAGATCATGAAACCATTAGAGAATTTATCATTATATAAGTTAGTATTTTCTCATGGAACACTTTTAACACACGACCTAAGTTCTGTATATCTCTAGAATTGTTATGATTTATGCAAATTATTATTTTTGACATACTTTTTATCTAGTGATCTTCATTATTTGGGGCCTTGACAAATACCAAGATAGTTATGTTATTCATCCAGCTTATCACAAGCCCCTAAAAATTCATGTTATTTTCCTTAAGTTTATATATTATTTTCATTATAGGGAAGAATGAAAAAGTTTATTTTTTAGTGTATAAGGGTTAGAATGCATAGATCAGAACAAGGAAAAAGAGATTTGGAACATGCAAACACAATCATCAACTCTTTTTTGGGCTTATTTGGAGCATGAAATGCACTTTTAATATGTTTGGAACACCTCAATGCTTTGTACCTTTATCAGTAATTAGTTTCATATTTCTAAGTGACATCACTATCACTTATAAACATACATTTATAAATTTAGATTCAAATGAATCTTTCCAAATCCTATATTTTTAAATCTTGGATATTAAAACCCTATATGAATACCTTATTTAGATGTTTTTAATTATTATAGTGATAAATTATAACTTATAATGGGAAAAAACCATGGTAATTGATGGTAATTGTGTGTTTGTTCTAATTAATATCCATTTATAAATATTACACTTTGAGAAATCCCTTTCCATTTAATCTAGGTGGTGAGTTACAACTACTAATTTTTTTAATTCAATATACTAAATGATTTAGAGTAAATACTAGTTTTTTAAAATTCAATATACTAAATGATTTTAGAAAGTTCCATAAAATCTACATGCAAGCACCATCAATATATTTTTCCATGCACGATGAGTGCTAAAAATGGATTTATATAAATAGTTTGGATGCATACACTATATTAACTTATCAAAAATAAAATGTTAACATTTTTTGCATGGAATTTTAGTTTGGTAAAATTTTACTATTGGAACGCTTCACATTATATTAATATATATATATATAATTACAAAAGGTTACAAAGTAAAGTAGATGGATAAATCATGAGTCAAACTCCTTGCTAAAGGATAAATTTGGCTCCAAAACAACAAAATTATCCAATCAAGGAATGACCCAAACAACTAAAAATAACCATAAAGTAGAATTTTTTGCACAGGCCATTGTCCTAGGAAGCGTAGGTGGAAGCTCATCCTTGGGAAGCACCAATCAAGCAGGAGGTTCTATGTTAGGAATATTTGGAGTATTCCAGCCATCCAGGGGGTCATCATGAATAGTGATAGGCCAAACATCAATTGGTTGTGCAAGAATAATAGTGATTTCTATAGATTACTATGAAAGACAACATTAGACTTACCATGAGAACTCCATCCACCCCCTAGGGGAGGGTAAGGAGAAAAGTGTCCCCTACTTCCATACCAACTTATACTTTAATGCCTCCTAAGAGGTGGAGGTGGCAGATCATAGGGTGGGCCATTAGGTATAACTCTTCTCATTATGCAAGGGGAACTTCCCCAGTGATCGAGGACTTCCTGTAGGTGGTGGAGGTCTAGATTCATATTTTCCACTTGGGCTTGAATCTACAAATAAACTGAAGAAATGACAACCTTTTCATTAATAAAAATGATATTCCATAGGCCTCGATTACAAATTATATTGTTCCTATCTTTCTATATCTGAAAGAGAATAATGGCATGAAATAATTTTAAGATAAAAGCAATAGAGGTTGACCAATTAGAAAAATCCCCAAAGAGTGTTTATCACCAAGAGAAAGGCTCAGGGTGATAAGGCTAAAATAATGAATGAATCCAATACTAGATAGACTTTAGTTTTATACAAAACTAAAATAAATGTTTAGAAGATTATGGATGCTTTCAAGCCATATAGAAGGGTTGAGGAATGTAGAGGTGGATTAGCCTCTCATCGATGAGGAGTCATTGGTAAATTATACACCATAGAAATGAGCTAGCTTAGGCTCCAAGCTAGGGTGCCACACAATCCAGATGGGTAAGCCAAGTCAATGGAGAAGACTTGATCTTGTCTAAATCTAGAGAGAATGGACTCATCACTTGATAAATAATCCTAGGAGAGTATCTTTTAAAGTGTGTATCACAGTTCCACCTCCAATCTTTCCACAAGGTCCTAAGAGGCTACAAGCCAAGTTTATAAAGCATAACATTAGGTAGCAATTCCTAAATGTGAAAAACATAAGGTAAGTCCACATTGTTTAACTAAAAATTGATTTTTAGTTTAGTCTAGGGAATCCAATCTTTAGATTTAACCAAATCATAGATAGTACAAATCCCTTTATAGAATAATCCCAGAGCTTTAATACTAGGAAATTCGTCCAGGGGAATGGAAGAAGTAGTAAGTATACGGGTTCACTATAAACTATGGTCATTAAAATAAAACCATGTGTGAAAAACATCCCCCACCCACTTCAAGTTGGGTTTAACTGCTTCAAAATCATTCCAAATGCTTTTGACTAGAAAAGAGCCAGTAATCTTGACAGGAATTGTAGTGATGAGAATGGATTGGAAGCTAATATTCTACAAACTAGTTTTACCATAGGGAGAACCCATATAGATATAATGTCTTAAAAGAATATTCCAAGATTCATTTCCATCGATAGCCCAAATAACCCACTTTTTACATAGGGCCATACTTTGTTGATAAGTGTCAACAATGTCCATGCCACCTTTATCACAAAGGAGGCAATAGATATCCCATTCCACTTGATGAAAACACCAAGCCCAATTAGAATTGGCCAGAGGAAATCTCTAAGAAGTTTGGCTAGAGTATTAGAAGAGGCCTTTAAGGGAGCCTAGTAGGAGGAATAGTAGACATGTGTAGTGGCTAGGATCTTGGTGAAAATATGTAACTTGCCTACTAGAGCTAGGGGCTTAGTGATCCAATACACAATCTTGTTTTCAATCATATTTAGGAAATATTACCAAAGCTCATTTAGGGAAATACCAAGAGAAAAAGGGATGCCCAAAAACTTGAATAGTTCCCCTTAAGCAATCCGTTTCCAATTATACTTACAAATCTACTCAGGCATAAGCATCATACTTTGATGAAAACACTATGTTTTCCTCTATTGTAAGTTGGAGCCGAAAGCTAGACAAAAAGTTGTCAAGGCATTGGATAGCTTCATTAAAAATGGACTCCTATTCTCCGAGTGTGAGGAAGGAGTCATCTAAAAAGTTCCCATTGATGAGCTAGGAGGTGTGGTCAAGCAAGACAATGCCACAAACAAGCCCTTGAAAAGATCTAGAATCTAAGAGATAACCCATGACTTTAATAGATAATGCATAAAGCACTAGAGAAAGTGGAAAACCTTAGAGAATGGACCATTGGATCTCGATACCCTCAATTTTATGCCCATTAATAGTGAGGTAGGATGAGGCATCATGAAGTAAAGTTGCACCACATGAATGAAGTAGGGGCCAAATTTGAGAGCCATCAGTATGGAAATAATAAATTGCCACTCAATCTTATCATAGGATTTTTTAAATTCTAATTTAAGAAAAATATTTCTCTAAAGAGAGGAAATATCCCAAGCCATGCCTTCCCATACTATAATAAGATTATCCCAAATATAATGCCCTATAATGAATCATGTTTGCTTTGGTCTAATAATGGCGGGTAAGATGAGTCAGACATGGTTGGTGAGGGTTTTGGTAAGAATATTATAAGAAACATTGAGAAAGGTTATCGACCTCTAATTGGTAAGCAGTTTAGGATCTTTGGATTTAGAAATAAATTTGATATTATCTTGATTGATCATGGGTCTAAGAGACTAATTTTATAAGGCTTATTTTTAGACTTATAGTAAAATAGGTTTGGTAAACTCCTAGGTGGATTTGTAAAATTCATATGAGAATCTATCGAGGTTGGAGAATTTATCATTACTCATGCAATGTATAGCCTCTATGAGCTCCTGCAAGGTGAGTGGGGTATCACAAAGTCATTGATTGGCTGGCCTGAGCTTGTAAGGCACCACATCAAGGCACTTATGAAGCATCTAGTATCACTCAATTGTGAAAGTTTGAGCTTGAAAAACTAGCTTATAATGTTCAAGGAAAGCCTAGGAGATATCAGACTGAGAGGTAAATTAGGATTGAGTCACTTGAATGGATTTGATTTTCCTATGAACTTGTTTGGTTTTTAGAGCTTTAAATAAATACTTAGAGGATTTGTCACCAATTTTTATCCATTTCAATAGAGCACTGATTTGAATGCCTCTAAACACATAACTATCCTTCACCTTAAGGTGGTGTTTAAGAGAGGATGAAAGCAATTGTAATGACACATTGAAAGGATCAATATTGAGGGCACCAAAGACCCATCAAAACTCATTAATCTTGGCCTCTTCTAATAACTTTTAGATCTGATCAACATGTTTTCCATGGTGGCAGAGGAAGGAGATGGTGTGCAGAATAGCCTCATTCTACCACTCAATCTAGCTATCAACATATGGGGACCATAGGGTGAGGTTACAGATCTGCTCAATAAGTCATATCATTCTAACATGACTTGGCATATAAATATTAATGATAAATTTATTACATGACACATTTTACTACCTCATTGTCCTATTCATTTTGAAGGAAGTATCAAAGTGGTTTGATAAAATAATACCTGAGTGGATGTTGATAGGCTGACCATCAATTCTAGAAAGGGAAAAATATTTTTACCTAAAAAATATAAAATGATCAAACCGTTTGAGTATGTTTTGATCCCAAAATTGGTAGTTAGATCATACAAACTAAGATGTAGTGTTAAATATCCACTGTCGAAGGAGTGAGTCAGCTAGACCCTATTTATTTTTGAAATAATACCAATACTCATGTTAAACAGCACACCAATGCATGGGAAAGGCCCCATACTTGTCTTTAAGATGTTCAATCATATTGAAATCACTACACACTAGCCACATGGTAGTAGGTAGCCCATCTACCAAATATCTCTAAAGTAAGGAGTAGTCAAGGCCATCATTAGGAGCATAGATGTTGAGAATGGCAAATAGATGGCCATCAATGTTAAAAATAATCTAGACATCTTGATGCGATGGGTCCTCCCCATGGAAATAATGTAAGGGGAAACCTTAGGGGAAAATAAAATACAAGCTCTACCATGTCCTACCTCATGCAAGGTGGTGATCTAGGTGGCATCATGCCAAATGTTTTGCAAAGACATATGGAGGAGAAATCCAAACACTTTAACTTCTTATAGATAGATAATATTTGGAAGACAATATGTTTACAAGTAACATGAATAGAGTATTCACAGATAGATTCTATAAGACCCCTAACATTTCATGATAACACATTCATAGGGAAGGGCCATCCATTTGAAGATCTCCCTGTCCATCCTCAAAATATGCCAATGTTACAAAGTTTTTATGATGGTAAGGGCATGAATTTTTGATGACCCTAATGAAGTGGCCTTTGGTATCATGTTCCTCTCAAGGAGATTCTGTGACCCCATGAGGTGGGATGTGAGACCACTGAGAGAAGGAGTTGTTGATTAAGATAACCTTATCCATGGGCATCATAGTATTCTAGGAAATTAGAGAAACACTTTACAGGTTGGAGGGAACCAAAATGGTAATGGATGGTGGAGAAGTCCTAGGTAAGAGGGTCTAATATTTGGAGAATAATCATATTGAGGTAGTGGCTGGGGTGGGTTATGTGGCTTAGGTCCTAATGACCTTTTAGGGGAAACTATGGTCTAGCCATCACTTTGGTCTGTCAGTTTGGGCTTCTTAGTTTGAGGAGGAAGCTGTAGAAGCTTGGGATGACCAATGTGAGGACATCCCTTAATACAATGGTCTAAACCTTGATAACATAAATAAGTGTTGGGAAGGTTGAAGTAAACAACCTTTTGTGACCATTGGGTCTCCCCAATTTGGATATTTATGAACTCCTTCAACTCGTTGGAAAGGTCGATCTCCACATAGACCCATTTTTTAGGGTGAGGGTAAAACCACCTATTTAGCTCAATCGTAACAACACATCCTATGGGAGTGATGATTTTGGGTATTAAATCCTAGAGGTGAACTGGGAGATCGAGAAGCTCAACCTAGATAGGGAATGAAGGGTGACAATGTCATAAACTTTAAAGTCAAAGGACTAGTAGATAAAATCATAAGATTTTTGTGAAGGAACTATAAATTGGAATTCACATGGATAAGTTGCATTTTCAAGGGCTCTGTGAAGGTAAACAAGAAAAAAACTTTGGTAAGGTTCTAGATTCTAGAGACATGGATGCCTAGAGGCTCCCAGTGGTTGTGCATCCAGTTATGGAAGTAATCTTCTAAGGGGATACAACCAATAAAATAAGTAATAATAGAACAATTTTCATACTATTTACAACATTGCTCAACTGCTACAATAAGAATGCTTACCTCTAGAGTGGAGGGGGTTGAGATATTACCTTATCATAGACCTTCATAACAAACTTTTGAGCTTGATTGGGAGCTATTAAATCTGATTCCTACATCAACAAATGTAGTAGAGCCCAAAGAATCCATAAATAAAGGGCTTGTCCACCCAAAGGTGGTGCACCAAGTACAATTAATGCACTGTAACCTTAGAAAATCTTGTGGGACAAATAATTTGGGCAAGGTGAGCCAAGAAATCAAGTAGAAAAATACAAACCATGAAACCCTAGTAGAGTGGTTCTCAAGTTCTCTTCTTGGGAAAATTTTTAAATACATGCCTACTTAAAACTATGCTTTCATGTGGTAAAATGATATACATCAAAACCAATAGTCCCTTTGGATTTTTATTAAACAATTTGTTCAAAATGTTGTGTATTTATTTATGTCTGATTTGGGTTAAAATGGGTAATATGGGTTCTTTTATTCACTTTTAATATTTTTAAATATTTATATTTTATTTTATTATGTATTTATTATATTTTTAAATTTCTTGTAAGTAGAATGCACTTTATCTTTTTTTAAATCTTAGTGGAGAAAAAACAATGTAAAAGTTACTATTGTTAAATATGAACTTAGTGTTACTTATAGATAAGTAAATGCTATAAGTCATTTAAATTAAGGGAAAAAATATTAAAATTCATTTATTATTGTTTAAGTTAACAATTTTTTATAAAACACTTTTCACATATAGGTTGAAGTTATTTTACTACAATTTAATATTATTTATATCTTTGTTCTAATTTTAGGAAGGTTTAATAAATTGGTGAAATACATTGATTAAATTTTATAATGAAAAATTCAAAATCCAAAAAAAAAAAAATCTCCTGTATCAAGCAACAGTTTTTATAGGGAATGATTTATCACTACTCTTAGTCTAAGAGACTGCTTAATCTCTACCAAGTCCCCTGATTTTGTGAGGTATACTTTTATTTGAACACTTGAAGTTGAGTTGTTGCAGTTATTTTTTGCGTACAATTTTTGTATTGTAAATTTTTTAATTGATTTGGATGAAATTTAAATGAAATACTAAAATTATAAATATTTTTTGTAGTGTTAATTTGTAAAACCGATAGTTGCTTCATATTTTTATGATTGAAAACATTTATAACATTTTTCTGAACATTATTAGATAGGAAGAGTTTCTTTTTGTTATAAGATCTCATCTGATCATCTTATTAATATAATAATTAATTAATAATAGATAAATATATTTACCTATTTTTACTCTCTCTTATAACTTAGAAATTAAAAAATAATTCCTCACTATAAATATTTTTAGATATTTAATAATATTTGAAATTTTAAATCTTTTATATCAACACAAATTTTTTATATTAACATTTAATTATTTTATAGAATACATTTTTTATTATTATTATTATTATGGATAAACATTTTTCAGAATTCAAAGCTAGATAATGAAAGGGGTAGTATTGACTGGAGCTACAAATCAATCTAAAGACAAATAGGAGGTCCAAATAGAAGCTGAACGAGGTGACAGTAAACATGAGAATAGTGATGAATTGTCAACGAGATGGAGTTTGAGGTATTTACTATATAAAAATAGTAACAAGGGTAGAGACCATAAAAATGAAAAGGAAAGTCTACTATCTACCTTTCCTACTCCAGGACCATCAGATAAAAAAACTAAGGCTACCAAATAAGTAGATCAAATAGTAGCAAGAAAATCCATTAATGGGGAATCATTAAGAAAAAAGACAAGCAATGCTTCTATTTCTCCTACTTCAACTCCTCCCCATAATGATAGTAATAATAAAAGCTATACGAGGAATAAAGTTGCAGTGTTTGGTCATGAACTTTATTATCAAGCAAATAGAGCATAGGTAGAGTCGTTAAAGAAAAAAATCCTCCCTTCCCTATAAATAGGGCTTGTTGGGTTGCATGGAAACCCTCCCTTCAACTAGCAACCAATATACCACACATAAACCTCCTTTTTGCTGATATATATATATATATATATATATATATATATATATATATATATTTTTTTTTTTTTTTTTTTTTAATTTTTTTTTTTCTTATGCTGATGTTGTGATTCATTTTTAACCTTATTTTTTAAATGGATAAAATTCATTTATAACTTCCAAAAACAAAATGGGGTATATGATCTATAAAATGTAGCATTTACAATTATGCTGCAACTTTATTATAAAGCTATCATAAAGATAAGTGATTATTTATTTATTTAAAATGTAAAAAGAATTTAAGGCAAAATATCTAAAATAAAAATGAATCACAACATCAGCATAAGAAAATATATATATATATTTCTTATGCTGATGTTGTGATTCATTTTTAACCTTATTTTTTAAATGGATAAAATTCATTTATAACTTCCAAAAACAAAATGGGGTATATGATCTATAAAATGTAGCATTTACAATTATGCTGCAACTTTATTATAAAGTTATCATAAAGATAAGTGATTATTTATTTATTTAAAATGTAAAAATAATTTAAGGCAAAATATCTAAAATGGGGAATTATGCTTTTTTTTTTTTCGATTAGGGTTTCTTCCATGCATGTCAATGAGTTGACCCTTGATTTTTTGTCTATCCAGCTTATGTCACACCATGACCTTAAGTTGCTTGCGGGACTTGCATTTATTATTGTTTAGGTTTTCTCACCTTCAAGAGAGACCAACCTTTATAATGAATTCTCCCCATTCTATCCTAATTATTTTAGCTATGGATAAGAATGGAGGAGCATCAAGTAATAGCCCCCTGCAAATGCTCAAAGAAGTTTGTCTCGAAGATTTACCATGAGGTAATGCTTAAGACCCTGATGTTATATTTGTTATTCTTGAATTTAATTTTGCGTGTCAATGGTTAGATAAATTTTGTTTGATAAGATATTTTTTTGGGAGAATTACATCTAAAAGTATGTTATGGTCTTGGGTTCAAACCCACTAGGTAGATCATGACATTAAGCTGGAGAGCATCCAAAAGATGACTAAGGGTTTTTTCTATTTTTCTTTGTCAACCTATCCCATGCAGGAGGAATCATCCATAGGTCTACCATTTGGTAGGTTAGGGATTCACTCATGGTTCTCTCCCCTTAGACATGAGACTTTGTGGTTTCAGAGCACACTACTCTTAAAGTCCTAGTTTGGATTGAATTTCTAGGCCTCCTACTCCCCTCTTGGTACTTTATTCACCAGATAGTATCCTCCATAGGCTAGGTGGTTTGCCATGAAAAAAATGGTTCTACTCTTCTAAAATTCAAAAGTGGGTTTGTGTAGAAGTAGACCTTTCCTAGGACCTCAAGGAGTTTATAGAAATTCAAGTTGGGGATGTGAGACACTCATAGCGAGTCATATATATCAACTTGCCTAACACTTTATTTCACTACCAAGCCACATATCATAAGATTTGAGATTGTCCCCTCGAGTTGGCCTGAAACAATGTGTCCAATTGCTCATCCTCTCCCCCCAAGCCCTCTTTAAAAGCTAGTGAAAAACTAGTTGAGGATAGATGGACTACGGTAAGAAAGAATAATAGTTGTACCAAAGCTAAAAATGTAATTACTACTCCCAAAGGAAGAAATCCATCTTTGATCAATGGCCCACAGGAGTAGGCTCCTACTGAGAAAGAGCCTTTTTAATATGAAGCCCAAAAATTAGTGGAAAACCCTAAGGTATTCAACACCCCTCTAGCTTCTAACATCTTGTCTTAGGGTATTGAGGCTCTTTTGCCCAGTTCTTTTGGATTTTTAGACTCACAACCAACCACTCTTCCACTTCCTACTTGGTGGGATGTGCCTAAATTCTCTCATAGCCCTCTTTGGAGGAGTGATGAGGTGGAGGAAGGAGAGTATTAGCTTGACCCTACTTTGAGGAAATAATTTGATGATTTTTTAATTGCCAATAATGGACATTTTTTGTAGAATAAATATGATGCCTTGGAAGTTCTGGACTCAAAGGACATGTTCCTCAACACTTGTCATCTATGAATTATTTTTCATGGAATTTTTGGAGTCTTATAGACCCAAAAGTCAAGTTTGTTTTGTATGATTTAAAAAGTAATTTTCCCAAGATGGACATTCTTTATCTACAAGAAGTCAAGGTGGTACATTTTTTATTGATGTTTGTCAATAATTCCATCTCGCATGATAATATAATTTTACATAGAAATCATGATGCAGGATGTGGAGGGGTGATCACATTCATTTCTCTAAGGTGGCGGCCACACTTAGTGTAATTTGGTGTGGACCCCACCAACAAGTTAGTATTGGCCCTTTTTAGAATTGAAATCCACTCTTTTGATTTTATTATTATTTATGCCTCAAATAATGCCTTAGAGTGTACCCATTTATGGTGATAGATAGTATATGATCTCCCCAATTCTATTTGGGTCTTATGTGGTGACTTTAATATAGTGGCGTCTCCCAAGGACAAAGTGGGCCACCTACCAATGTGGTGGGTAGTTGGAAAAAGGGAGGCATGGTGTTATATGTACACTAAATAGGGATTTTATGATCCAAATTTAATTTGTCAACCTGTAGATGGAGTATGGTACACTTGGATTAATCTCATGGAGGGCCCCACTCAAGTTTTGAAGTGCTTAAATAGGGCAATGATGTCCACCCATCTGTACTTCTCCTTTAATAATGGTTTTTTGCTTTTGGGTGTAGGTACTTCTAAATTTTGGGCTTTTTGACCTCTCCCCTATTTGGTTTAGAGTGACCTGGAAGTTCATGAAACCCAAATTCTACAAAACACAATTCTTCCTTAACACTTATTTGCTCAAGCATGGGCCCACAGTGGCACACATTCAAAAAGTATAGAATTTGGATGCACATCTTTCCCAAGAATTTGGTTAGATTTTCTGGTGGGATGATGCAATCAAAAGGACCTCTCACATTATGTTAATCTATGGCTACCAACTTGCTAAAATTAGGAGACACTCTTACACTATTACTTCCTCAAAGCTGAGTCATGTAACTTTAGTTCTATAAAAATATCCCTTCAATGAGATCTTGTAGGCTAGAGTATCTTCCTTGTGACATTGCATCCATATTATAAAATACTATAATGTCTAGGGAGCTCAAGTCAAATCTACGCTTCATTGGCTCAAAACAAGGGACAAAGCATCAAAGGAGTTCTTTCAAATGTTATGAGCTAAGAAATCAAAGCAACAAATTCAAGTCATCTCTAAAGCTAGAAACAAACTCAAAAATACCCCACATATTATTCAAACATTTGTCCACCACTATCAATAAGTGTTCAAAGCTCAAGCATCTTCAGTTGAGCATGGAATTGCCCTTCAACAATGTCTCATAGTGGTTCCATGCAAACTCACCCCTACCCAGTAGGTGGCTTATGATAGGATCCTCACTACTAATGATTTGCATGAGGTAGTGTCTCATATGGAAAATGATAGAGTGTCAGGTATTGATGGATTCCCCTATGAATTTTATAAAACCCTTTGGGACCTTGCAGGCAGTGACTTATATAAGGTTTATCAAGAAGCCTTTTGCATGCATATTATGGGAAAAAAATAAATAAAGGAAACATTAAATACATACCTAATCAAGGAGATATTGATTTGATCTATAATTGACAGCCCATCACCCTCTTGAATGTTTCCAATAAAATCATTTCCAAGGCTTTGGTGATCTGATTGTGCAATATGTCACCTCTCATCATGCACCCTGAACAAATAGGTTTCATCAGAAGCCAATATATTTTAGACAACATTATAGTAGTCTGAGAAGGGATGGATTAGGCCAAAAGGTTTAAGTAACAAGCTATGTTCATTAAATTTTACTTTTAAAAAGTGTATGATCGTATCAAATTATGGCCATGCTTAGAGCCTTGGGCTTTAAGCCTAACTTCATCCAAACCATCTAGATGATTTTTGCAGATGCCTTAGTTTTCCTCTCCATTAATGGAGTCACCTCTGAGTAATTTGGTTTGCTTTGCTTTATTCATCATATGTGTTCCCACCCTATATGTGCTTGCAACTAAGGGTTTTGGATATATTCTTAGTAATACCTACGCTAGGGGCCTTGTTAAAATAATTTATCTCTCTCTAGATTCCAGAAATTAGTATGAAGATATGTAATTGCTTAATGGTCACTTTGTGGATGACTCTTTCCTTACTCTTAATGAGGATGAGACCAATGTGGATAATGCCTTGTAGTGTCTCAACACCTTCTGCCTAGATTCTGGCTCCAACATCCTATGGTAGAAAATTCATTGCTATAGGCAATCATACCTCCCTTCATTGATGTGGGCTACTAAATATGGTTGGAAATGGATCCAACATGATGAAATCTTCAAATTTCTTGGCATCCCTTTTGATTTTTATGCCTCACCACCCTTATTTTGGTAATATTTGTAGATAAAGTTGCTAAGAAGTTGGAATACTAAGTTACCAAGTCTCTTTCTTTATCAGGAAAATTTCAAATCTACTCAATAAATACTTTTGACCACCCATGTGTACTACTCTTCATGTTGGGTTCCTTCTAAGAAATCATACCAAAAATTGGATAATTTTCTCATGGATTTCATTTAGGCCAACTATCCTCATGGAAAAGGATTCCAAAGGGTGGCCTAGGAATATTGTTGCCTCACGTGGGATGCTGGAGGGATGGGGCTCATTAACATAGCTCGATAAGAATTTGCCTTATGTGCTAAATGGATTGTGTGGACCATTGAGGGCAAAGAAGCTTAGAAGGTATTGTTCTAACACTTCATCTCCTTGAGCTTGCCTAAGGGAAAGAAATCTTAGAAAGGGATTAGTTTCTCTAATTTAATAATCATTAAATCTCCCATTCAAACCACATGGTACTTTATGGCTAAAAGAATTTGAAAGACATGGGAAAAGATCAAGCCATGGCTTCTCTAGAATGGCTCAGGGTTTTGAGATGGGCTATCTCTTAACACCCACTCACTCTGGTGGTAACCTATTATTAATTTCAATGAATTTACACTGGCAAAGGTCTATTGGATTAATGCTCTTAAGTTGTTCCATAGCGGTATTCATACTATCCAAGATATTTACTGTAGGCTATCTTGCTCTTGGCTATCCTAGGAAGAGGTGAAATCTAAATTTTGGTTAGCTTATTTTGATCAAGAATCCTACCAGGAGATACTTAAAACCACATCACCCACCATGCTCCATAAAATTTATGTACATTCCACTCATCCATGGTGGAAGGACTGAAAGTGGTATGTTAAAACTCCCTTTCACAATTACACCCCTTGGTTTGGCTATAGATGAATCAGCCCCTATTTACCCATGGTGGACAAGCTCAATTCTCATTGGGGACTACATTCTTCTATTTTTACATGAAACTTCCACTTTGGCATGGTCTAGGGGGCTTGTGTGAAACTAAAGCTAGCTTATTTTTCTTGGTGTATACTACACCAAGGCTTACCAATTAGTAGAAGGCTCATCTAGCTAGGAGTTCCCCTTCCCACTTGCCCTTTATGTGGCCATCTTGAGACACTTCCTCATATTTTTTGGTACTATTAAAAATCTCAAAGGGTCTAGACATGGATCCATGATCTCTTCAGGCCTTTCTAACTCAAACTTTTTCTTTGGTAGCACATCCTCTTTGGAGATAAACCTGCATTTCCATTTAAATACTCCCAAGTCTGGCATACTTTAGAGTGGAGATTCTCTTCTGGCTTTGGAAAGAAATAAATAATGTTATGTTTAATAATGCTTCTTCAGATTTTAATGTTTCTACTTTGAGTAAGTCCTATATCATCTCAAATGTTCTTTTATATATTCAAGTTCAAGCCAACAAATTTTCTATGGAGCTTGGGCACCTTCAAGATATCCTCTCTCATTGGGGAGATGCTCCTTATGTAATGGCTCAGGTTCTGCCATCTTTTCCCAAGGATCCTAGATTAGAGGATAGAATTGATTTGTTACCTCATGGTGGGCACCATCATATCCATTCTCGACACCACTCTCATAACAACACCTTGTACCAATGCATGACCCCTCCTAGGTAGCAGTGAGGGTGGCAACCTCCATCTCCTTCCCCTGATAGGAAGGATGGTTATGACTCTCCTCATCCTCTACTATGCTCAGATGCTTGTGGGGTGCCACTTGGAGGTCAGCTAAACATGTTGGACAAGTTCCCTAAGCTCTCTCTATCCATTTTTCCCACTCAGACATAAGAAGACGAAGATGATAAGGACACTACTCAAGCTACTAGTTGGGAGCTTATTCCAAATGGTAATGACTTGCCAAGCTCAGGTTGGGGTCCTAATGATGTAGATCCTCTACCTTCTAGCCTTACTCTTATTGCTTAAATTTATCTTTTATTATGATGTTATGACTTATTCCTAAGTGGGGCCTAGTTGTTTATGGTGCTTCTATTTTTGGTTCATAGGCTTTGCCTAGTGTGATTATGTGGCATGCTCTCATACTATCTTTATTTTTTTGTGAATTATTTGTATATTTTTATTATGTTAATATATGGATATATTTCATCAAAAAAAAGGGGGAAGTATATATTTTTCTCAGGTTTAAATTTTACATTCGAGATGATATGATATGAGTGCCATTTTTATTATAGTGTCATCTTGTTGGCATACTTATTATGTAAATTTGATTTATATGTTGTTTTGGATAAACTAAAGTTTTTAAATTAATATGGGATTAATGAAATTAAGTTTTTATGTAGATATAAGTCTTTGCATATTAATAAAAAATGTTTTTTCCCATTAAATTGTCATTGTAGATGATGCAGTATTTTTTAAATATGTTTGTACTAGTTTTTAACTTCTATAATAAATTTATACATTTATTAATTTTTAGAATCAATCGATATAAGTAGATTTATTTTAAATATTTATTATTTTTATAGTCCATAAAATTAATTACAATATTTTTAAAATAATTGTGTTTTTGTTTATAACTCGCCATTCTAGATCACTACATGTGGTCCTTCCAAATATAATGAATTATATGAAAATTAATTTTATTTTTAAATCATAATTAAATTATAAACCACATTAAAAAAATTATAACTTATTTTTTTAAATTTATTTCGTCAATATATTTATTTGAGATCATTTTAAACCAAAAATAGAACATATATTATGTAAACAATTAAAAACAAATTGACTTTTAAAACTCTGGTGAAGTTGTTTGTCTCACAAAAAGCCTACCAAGGATCAATTCTTGTTGCTTACAAAACTTGACACATGAAAAGGGATCAAGCCGAGATCATGCCCCATATGACTTTGGTAGAATGGATACCCTTCACTCCTTGGTTCTTAGCTTAAGATCACCATATAGAGCAGTGATTCATAAAAAAAAAACATTAGAGAGTAAATGGGTAACAATTTTAAAAATATGGTAAGGTAGACCCATTTTTTGCATTTATATATTATTTCTAACCAAGCCTTCTAATCAATGTAGGATTAAGTTTTTATGCAAATAGAAGGATTTTATAATCATAGAAATAATTTTAAGATGTAGAGATTAGTAATATTTGATTTCAAATAATAAGGCATTAATATAAGTTTGTTGTAAGTTTTTTTTCCAATCTATAAAAGAGGAGAGGGGAGGTCAAGCACACGTGCATGCACACACAGACACACACACACCCACACCCACACACACACACACACACACAGATGACTTTAAGTGATGGAAACTATTCTAAGATGGATAGATTAGGTGTATTTGACTTGAGGTAGCAAGGTATTTTTAAAATCTTATTATAAGTAGATTCTTTTGGATTTCAATCCACTAAATAGGAGAGGAGAGGTCAATCAAAACATACTCATCCACAACTAATCAACCATTATATTGGTATAAGAACCACTTCCATTATGGCTTCACCTCCATTGTCATTAAGATAATGATATAATCAACCACTACTATTTTATTAATAAGAGGGCCACTTCTACTGTGGCATCATCCTTAATGGCATAAGGATCATGGTATATTGGGTTTATATGGTTTTATATACCAAGCATTTCAACCAATGTGGGATTAAATTTTCATGAAGATATATGGATTTTAGAGTCATAGAAATAAATCCAAAATGCACATATTAGGAATATATGATTTGACATATAAGGCATTTTAAAAATATTGTTGTAAGTTTTTTTTTCAAAATTTTAAGCCATAGAAGAGGAGAGGGGATGCAACATAATAAAACATATTTATCCACAATTAATTAGCTTTGATACTAGTGTAGACACTTAAATTTGGTACATGACTAGTTATTTACTATGGTATTAGCGTGTCTAGATGTTATTTTGGATCATTGATTTAGATTAGGTTTTTATTAGTACATTTTATTATCTTTTGTGACACTTGTAATGCCTATATTTCTAGGTTCCACTTTGTGACTCTTTTTCTCTACATGGCCACTTTTTTCAAAAAATTAGCCTCTTTCAATACCCTACCTACTTAAGATGGTTTTCGTACGGGGCAAAAGCATTGTTAAGATATTATAGGTGTTGTGTATGTGTATGGGTATGGGTATGGTGGCCTTATCTATATAAATCGATGGTGGGGCAAGCCCCCTTGGGAATTGGAGAAAGTTATCTACTCTGGTGAAAGAGGAGCCTCATGTTCTGAAATATCACAATGGCCCTTTACTCACCACTATGGCTATCCTTAATATTCATCTCATTTGGTATGGAAAATTCACACCTGCATAACATTTTATTGTGTCAAATTTTGTGCAATCATTTGTCCAAATGAGAAATAATAACCTGAGCTCTCCCTTTGTGTCCACCAATGGGAAAGCAATAGATGGATACAAAGGCTTTGCCCACTCTACTATCAATGCCAACCTAGTGTTATCCTTAGGGAAATAAAATTTGGATGAAGGATATTCCATGGGTAAGTCTTTAAAAAGAAGTGGCATTGCTATGTTGGATAAGAGGGGTATTGAATCCATAGCTTTGTCGGCAAGCAATGGAAATGGTGGAGCAGAGTTGTATTTGTTGTTGACATCAGAGGATGTAATGGTGGAAAAATTATGTAGGAGTTCATGTGGATTTCATGCTAGTGTTAGTGATAGCGCAAGGGGCATCCCATATGCATATGCATGGGTGGAAAAATCAACAAGTTAGTGCCTAGGGCATGAGGGGTTGGGTTCCCTCAAGCAGGGTAGTTACATGAGGCATTATATAGGGAGATCAAGGAGATCCTCAACTGAGTTAGATGATTGAACAGTGTAATATTTATGGTTCACAAATGTGGTAAAGGCTGAGATGAGAAATGTAAGTTAGTATGTGACTTGAGGTGATTCTAGTTTGTTTGAGGGATGTTAACCCAAGTTGAGGACTCATATTGATGCTTTAAATTTAGCACTTACATGTCAAAGTGATTTGGGTCAATGTTGGGGGTGAGGCATAGTCTCGATGACTCTAAATAGTAATTTTTAGGTGTAAAATGGGCTTGATGGTAGACCTAGTGTCGTATGGGTACACTATAGATTCTAGCCTCATGATAGATGGTATCAAATTAGTGAAGCAATTTGATATAAATCTCAACCTGTTCAAAGTGATGGTATGAGACATTTCCAGATAATGAAACTAAAAGGAATAACTATGTGGTTTTGTGATGGAGTGGGTATGGTAGATCTATGAGAAGTGTTATGATCCTACCCAATGCAAGGGGTCAGATGCATGAAGTCTCTGATTCAAGTATGTGATGCTTTTGAAGTGAATGTAGAAACACTTTCACCTACAAAGTAAGTCAAGACAAGGATGAATTGAGGTTATGGTGGAGGAAGGATGCCAATGTTTTATAAACAACTTAGACATATGCAATGAGTGAAGTACATGCATTAGTTTATGTTAGAGCATAGGTGAACAGACAGGGAGATCAAATCAAGAGTAGCTATACAAAGATAAGGTTTAGGATGCAAAACATATGATAGAGTTTAGGAGGAATTGTGAATGTGAGCTTGAAACTTGGTAGATGCAATATGCATTGAGCAGTGCAATAACTTCCTATGGACTATAGATAGTGTTCTTACACCAATGTTGGGTGAGATTGAAAATAGGCCAAAGGGGTAGTGTGTTGGAGGAGATTAAGTTAGAATAAGTGAGACCTGAGGTTAATTTTTGAGGGAGAAGTTTAGTTTTGAACCACACAACTCAAAGATATAAGGAGTGGAGAGGTGCATTGCTGTGGATTACATTTCAACATTGAGGCAATCAATTAGAGGCTAAAGTAGTACTAAATTTGGGGTAAGAGGGGTGAGATTAGAGGTGTTTGGTAGAGTAGGATGCATTTTGAATGTGAGCTAAAAAAATTAATAGGTATAGAGATGCACTAAGTAGTGCAACAACTTCTCAAGAGATTTGGATAGGTGAACTTATGCCATGGTGAGAATGGTGACTAAAATGTGAAGGATAATGCAGTTGGTGGCTTGATGAAAGTGTTGCAAAACTATTATATCATGGCATGTGATGTCATTTCATATTATTATACATTGGATTGAATATAATCCATACTAATGTTGAGGACATCACTAATTTAAGTGGGGGAAAATATGAGGGGTTGGGTTCCCTCAAGTAGGATAGTTGCACAAGTCACTATCTAGGGGGATCAAAGAACTCCTTGACCAAGACAAATGGCTATCTAATGCAATGTTTTGAGCTCAAAAATGTGACAAAGGATTGGATGAGTGATGTAAGTTTGGATACAACTTGAGGTGAGTCTGGCTTGTTTGAGTGATGTTAACCCAAGTTGACTCGTATCGATGTTGTATATTTAGTACTTAGATGTCAAGGCAAGTTGAGTCAATGTTGGGGGTGAGGCAGAGTTTGAGTGACTCTACAAAAAAAATTAGGTGTCAAATGGGCTTGAGGGTGGGCCATTTCCACATGGATTATAATGCAAGCTTCAAAATCCAAAGTAACATGAAGTTGAGCTCAACTAAGAATGCTTTAGTTAGTATAATGTTAAATCCCCTTCCCAAGTACATAGTATCTCTCTAATCCTGATGCACACCATTATGCACACAAAACTTACACTGATTACATTAACCTTCATGATAATTCTAAACCCAATGAGTCAAGATTAACTCTTGACTCTCAAGACTATTTTTCCCACTGTGCTCCAACAACCTCCTCAATGTTATTGAAGAAAGAGACATGATACAAGGCTTCCACTTTCCTTAGCCAACACCCATTATACTTATCAAACATATAGATATACAACCCAGTGTGAAATCTAATGTCCCATATTTCTCTTAATAAGGACAAACTTTAAACATCATTAATGGGGATCTCATGGATCTTTGATCACATTAAAAACAAGTCACAAAAAATGTTTCTCACTTTGAATGCTTGGAATCACTTTTCATCTTAAATGTTGGGTAAGGGGACCATGATATCTTAAATCATCCCTTCATATTCTCCCCCACTTAAATCAATGAAACCCTCAGTACTAGTATGACTTATCTTAAAGCCTCACACAGGTGGATTTTAGGGTTACTCTCATGTGAGGCTTGAAGAGAAACTGCACTAACACCAAGGGTGTCACCGATTTGAGTGGGGGAGAATATGAGGGGATGATTGAATATATCACCACCCATAAAAGGATTGAAGAGAAGACACACTGGTGCCAAGGGCATCACCAATTTAAGTGGTGGATAATATGAGGGGATGATTGAAGATATCACCCCTTACCCAACATTTAAATTGAAAAGGAATTTCAAGCCTTCAAAGCGAGATAGAGTTATTGAGACTTGTTTTTAATGAAATGAAAGAGCCATGGGATCCTATATTGATGATGTTTGAAGTTTGTCCTTACTGATATCTAGTTGGGATGATGGATTTCACGTTGGGTTGCATCTCTACATGTGTGACAAACATAGTAGGCAGTAGGTACTAACCAAAGAAAGTGGAAGCCTTACATCATGTATCTTTCTTAAATAACATTGAGGAGGTTGTTGGAGCATAGTGGGGAAAACAATATTGAGATTTAGGAGGTATTATTAAGGCATTGTGTTCAAAATCATTATGAAGGCTCAATAAAGTTAGTGCAGACTTTGTATGCATAGTGGTTTGCATCAGGATCAGAGAGTTGTTGTGGATGTGGGAAGGGGAATTAACATTGTAATGACCAAAGCATTCTTGATTGAGCTTGAATCCATGTTTCCTTGGATTTTAAAGCTTTCATTGTAATCTAGATCATGGATCATTTCATCAATACAATTGTGAACTATATTCTTTCTAGTTCTATGACTATATGTGATTATTTGTCTTTCATGTGTGATTATTTCTTATTTTTAAATATCAATTCTATTACATATATGTGATAACTCTATAGGTTAGTGTGCAAAGGCATAGCCTATGTATTGTTGAGAAGATATTTCTCATCAAAAATTTCAATAGGGAAGTGACTTGGTACCACATGGGTAAGTGGAAACACTAACCCCATAATATGGGGTAATGTGTATGGTTATTTCATCAGCCTATGTATGGTCGCCAGAACCCTCCTCTATTGTCTCCCAATGGTGACATGAGAATCAATAGGATGGTCATACACATTACAACAAGCATTGGAAGGGTATTCAAAAACCCATTCAACATAGGATACTTATAATGAGAGGCAGGTGCTCTATTAGATGTGATGTCAATGTGTCCTGCCATGTATGGAAAGGGGGCGTATCCTAGATTTCTTGTCCAAGTCTTAGTGGATTCAATGATATGGGATAGATAAAATTCCCATGGGTTGAATTGCTAGACATTCTTACTCCCAGCTATGTGGGATCCTTCGTCACACTCCTGCAAAACCTTGGTCTAAAAACCTCTATGCGTTTGTACATAAATAATTCTTTATATGGGTTGTGGAGTCCTAGTATCTCCAATTAGCTCTTGTGATTCTTTATTCATTTGATTTTTTCAATAATAAATTAGTTTTTATTAGTGTAATTTATGCAACTAATTTTTTATTCATTTGAATTTGAACCATTAAAAAAGGAGTTGTGCTAACAACTCTTACGGATGCCACCTCTCTCTTGAGTCATCTCTCTACGATCTTCATCATGAATAAAAAATGCAATGGAGGGATAAAATAGTATAATATTCATTATTATTTAATTATTAAAAATATTTAAATAAATAATATCATTATAATTATTATGAGTACTCATAAAAATGATTTTAAAATGATAAAATATCATAAAAATCAATAATTAAATTATATATATATATATATATATATATATATATATATATATATATATAAGCCCTCCATTATTATTATATTTTTGGTGGAAACCTTTAATTACTTAGCATAATAACTCCATATTTTTATTAAAAAGTTTTATTAAAAAAAATGTTCTTCCATATTTTAAACATTAATTCTTAAAAAGGAACAACTTATCCAAAAGATTGTATCTTTTATAAAGAGCAAGAGCTCTGCCCCATAAGAACTCTAAATTTATGGTAGATAAAAGGAGCATACCTTAGTCAACATGTTTAGTAGGTCATTGATGGAAAACATTTACCAAAATATCAATCTTGTATTATTATTTCCCTATTCTCAAATTTCAAATTCATAAAGATAAGCTTATGTTAAGCCTTGAACCTCATCAAAATCAAGTTTTAACTACTTAAATGAAATGTAATCACAAATTTGTTTACATGTATCTATACTTTTTATTAAAAAAATTAAGATGAGTAAATGTGTAAGGTAAAAATAACATAAATACTAACTTTAACGGCATTTTACATAATATTATTGAAATTATATTTTATTTGTATATATGTAATATAAATTTATATTTAATTTTTATTCTCTAAAATATTAAATATCATAATCATTATATTAAATGTTATTTTATCGTAATGAATTATAATATGATTTAATCAAATATTTAATTCATGTGTATAAGGTGAGGCTTTGAGGGGATATCTAAATATACCTTTACTTCAATGCCATTGCCAAGTTTCATGGGTGAGAGAAAATCACAATACACACTATTAACATCTGTAGTTATAATACATGGAGAAACACTGGATGACTAGAAACATTTGTCCCATCATTCCACACATTGCAAGTCACAACTACCCTTTGATTTACAACATACAAACTCCCCAAAGCAATTACATCTTATGAATATTCCTCAAGATTTTGGTTTCTACCAATCAAAATTATTAGTGCATGTGAATTATGTTATCCAAAGCTGCTAGCATGTCAACATTGGTTCATGTGTTTTCTATGGTAGAGTCTTTACTGAGAAGGGGCCATCATACATTGTACATTTACAGCATGACCATTGAAGCTTTGCCTATATATTTTCTAGCAACAAACTTGTCCAATGCTAATGCATCATTTACCTCCCTATCAGTTTTGAAGGACGTAGTGTGGGTCTAATGGCCTTCCCTATCACATGGTGAGCATTATTTTGGCATGGAAATCTAATTCAAAAAAGCATAATAGGCCTCATAGACCTTTAGATAGTATCTTTCACTAATCAAATTCTTATATACACACAAAAATCCACATCAAATATATCAATTTAAAAAATGCCTCATTGCCCTATCACATATGTACCTTCAATACTCTGGCATTCAAAATTTGATAACCCAAATTAGATTCAATACCAAGGGAAATGTTCCAGTAGTGATGCACCTACCAATAGTGGAAGAGGGTTTTTGTTCTAGTGTGTTCCATTGATGGAACATATTGGTGTGCATAAATATTAAAGTGCACCAATAATAGTGTATGTAGTATATAATACTTGTTCAATATTTACTTTATAAAATCAAAAGTAATCAATCACATATTGACAATTAAGACTCAGGTATTGATACTCTAATTTAAAACTATTGTTACTCCAAAGGTTAAGTTTTGGTCATAGGTTTAAAAAATGCATTTTATGATCTCTCATGATAAAATCGGTTATATCATAAAATTTATAATGAGTTAGACCTTGAAACCTTAGTTATAAGTAGTTGATAAAACATATTAAAATGTATAAAATATTTAGAGTCTACTATGATATTATGGGACCTTAATTTGTTGTCGATAATTAGGGTGCACCACTACTGGGACCTTTCCCCTATATGATTATTTGAAATAATGCCTACATATGAACAATCCATATCTACTCAAACACCAATGAAATTTAAAACAACCTTTAAAAAACCCTATTAAAATATGACATCTATCAATTTTCATTGTGGATGCCTATATCTGCATGGATTATCTAGTTGTATAACACTTATTAATGTGATTAAATATTGTCCTTTCAAAATGTAAATTAAAAAATTAAGCAACACATCTACTCAATTGAAACAATAATCATATTTAATAATTGAAATTATGATTTAACATTCAAGAAAGTATGAATGTTTTTTAACATGGAGTATATTGTTACTTTCTTATTTTTTAACATGGAGTATATTGTTGTTTTGTGGACTTTCTAGTTTACTATAAGAAGCTTCTGATCAGGTATTGGAAAATGTGTCAATTTTTTAATTAGTTTATTTTCTTCATGTTATCTTTTGAAAGGTTTCTTATCAATTCTTTCTCTTATGTTCATTAATGAGAGTGAAAAATTACTAAAACAAATTAATTCAATGCCATTCATTTAATTATTTATATAATACTTCCATGTAATGATTTAAAAAATCAATAATCTATTCATGAAAATATTTTTCAAATCAACCCTTCATTTCAGTCTACACCACTATAAATTCAATTACATGTTCTCATATTAAAATCATTATACACATTTAATATTAAAATCAAATTATGTTTTCTTCCCTTAAAAAATATATGATTGTGTTATATCAATGATACCATCATGATTTAGATTTACATCACTCTTCATTTGAAAGTGCCAATGTAACACAAGTCAACTTCATCTCTTCTGAATTAAATAGTCTAATTTCAAAGTAATGTACATCAACATTATTCTCATAATCATAATTGATTAAAAAATTAAAATGTTTACAACTTCAATTACTAATACATGGATTTATATGTTCCAATAACCATACAATAGTCAATAATTTTATTTATCTTTCTAAAATAGTTATATGTGAATAAGTCTTCATAAGGAAATTTACTAGAGCTTTGCAAATCATCATTATCATTGAAAAACCATATAAGAAACTGAAGAGGGAGAGAATCATTAGATGTATTTCCATCCAACCACATAGCCTTTCATATCCCATACACACCTCTCATCCACTGAGAGTGACCCTTTCCTTTTTTGAAGGTACTAAATGCAGAGAATCAATAAAGTAGAGAGAATCCATCTAGATAGAATAAGTCAGCATGCACCTCCCTACGACAATGCAATACAAAATGGTATAATACTCATATAGAGTACTGAGCTATATGCATATGATCATAAGACTTAGGGAATTAATAAGTGATCCATAAATGCATTCTAACTCTTACATATGAAGTTTCCAATGTTTGTTAAAACATTCTTAGGTATACCAATCATCTTAAAGACTTATAATATCATCCATCCATTTTACATACATAAGATGATATCATTATTAAATACTTACGAGTCCTATTTAGGACCTAATTTTAATTCTAAAGGAAAAGGTTATATGGCTATATATGTATGTATGTATATATGCATATCAATCATAAGCCATATCACCAAACCAAGGCATAAGCCTAGAATAAATTCTAAAGGTCAAAACCATATTTATCATTAGGTGTTCAACTTCTTATTGTGTTTCGATACCCAAAATCATTAGAATGCTAACAAAGAGTTTAGTGTCTATAATTAAATTATTACTTTCCAAAAAGTAATCAACTGTTGAACATAGGTTTAACATTTATTATCTAGGGTTTTGTTATCCCACGTTAGGATTAATATACTTATGTGATTAATTATCCATATAAGTTCTCATTTCAAAGTTTTATCTTAAAATACATGTTCATATTAGATGATAAACTCCCATAGTTATTTTATGATTTTTCTTGAAGATCCAAAAACGTAGTTTTTAGGGTGTCAATGATCTGTAAACACCAGTAGGAACTTCACTACTTTTTTAAATCATTCAAATGGATCTTTTAAATTCTTAATTCTAAAAATTAAACTGAATTAGAAGCAAAAAATTCTCAAATTTTAAGATGTTGAAATGTATAAATATGATTAAAATCTGATCCAAAACAAGTTTAAAAACTGAAATAAAGGTGAATTGATAGATCACATCAAATATCCATTGAAACCATCCGTTTTTTAAAATTCTCAATTTTATCCAATTTCTCATAAATGATCAATTCATTAAATTTTACATTCTGATATAAATCTAAATTATAATCTTTAAATTAATTGTAACTAAAATACAAAAATGAATCCAAAGATCAAAACACATAAATTGTTTAAGCGGTTCAGAATTCCTACGCCACTGGGTTCTTATCGAACCGATCCATTAATGTTGCTAAAATTTACAAGCTAAAATAATAATTACAAACAACAAAAGATCATATCTCTCTGCAATAATGGTGATCAAACCTTCGAAAGACCTTGGCTAACTCAGCACGTCCTTCACCTTCCTGAATCACAAGCAAAGGCTTCTCCAAATCAAAATTGGTAACTTATATAGCTCAAATGGCATCAATAATTCTTAAAAATGGGTAAATGGATATACTGCATAGAGAGTATCATAATTCTAAACAACTTTGTAGTTTAATCTGAGCTCTGATTTGGCCTCGAAGGGCTCCAAAATGATGAAATACAACAAACTGGTCTATAATTCTCATACACAGTCGGTTGAATGACCTTGTTTAAATACAAATTCGTGGGTTTATTTATATCTTATCTCCCACAGGTGAGTTGGTCAGGATCCTATCATTTTGCATGGCAGGTCAGGGGTTCCAATCCCATCAACCTCCTTTGTGGGCGCTTAGCTTATCTTTATCCCACATTTGGCAAATTTGAATGGCTTTAAGTCTTTTAAAAAGTGAGCAGCCACCTTGAATGATGTCGATGCCCCTTTTGGTGGGCTTAATCACCAAACTTAGCATAATTTCCAACTTAACATAGGACTTGGTAAGATCGAAGATAAGTCATGAGCTATACGGACTCGGACGTGGCATTCATTTTGATCTCCAAACTGGGATGTAATCTCAAGCTTTGACTCGGTGTGGCAACTGTGGTTCAAACTTAGCATAATTTCCAACTTAACATAGGACTTGGTAAGATGGAAAATAAGTCACGAGCTATACGGACTCAGACGTGGCATGCATTTCAATCTCCAAACTGGGATGTAATCTCGAGCTTTGACTCAGCGTGGCAACTGTGGTTTTCCCATGTGGCGTATGGGGTTTTCTTGGTAATTTTTTAAAAATATTACCAATGAATAATTATAATTTTTTTAAAAAACAATTATCCCTCTTTTTGGGGGAGTTCAAATCTATGGACTTTGCATTTTCAAATCTATGGACTTTGCAATTTCAAATCTACAGACTTTGCATTTTCAAATCTAAATACAATGCTTTTATCCATGCATATTGTCAAAGACAAAAATCACCTAAAGTGTTTGGACACCCATTGACTACCATGCGTCACCTTATGATTGGTCTACTTGTCATGTCCACATTGTGCCATGTCATCTTGTGATACCACATTTTTCCCTATCGCATTAGAACTTCAACAGACCATATCTTTTGCATATGGTGTCCATTTTGCAAACCAAGAAAAGTGTCAAAAAGATCTCGATGAGATATACACTGTGAAATTGGTTTCATCATGACCTGTAAACTTTTTTTGAACTAAACTCTGGATCACACCTCCCTATAAAAGAGGCTTTTGGTCTCCAAAAGTTGATTATCACTTGAAATCTTATAACTGGTCTACTACATCACATCACACAAAACCCAATCATAGCAAAGAGATAAATATTGGAAAAATAAATGATTCACAACTCAACTAAAAATGCCTAAACATGGCATGAGTAAAGGAATCTACAACTACTAAAGGATTACAACATAGCAAACTACCTGCCCAAATGTCACATCTTGTAAAGTGGTGAATTGCCAAAAACTGAAACAACTCCCAATGTAACTACAAGACAAGTTTATAATGCTGACAACATACAATTAATGTTTTAGGCATGTTGCAATGCATTGCCCTAAATGGGACTTACAATGCTAAGCACAATGCAAATAACCAAAAGTGTATGCTTCCTATCATCTAAACATGCCCATAGGGTCTTAACAATGCATATATACATCTATGGGCCAAAAATAGATACATTCTTAAAATAGCAGTTAAATTTGAGACTAGTGTTGTAAGGAATCCTACAACATGCATTCTGCTATTATCTCCAATTGATCAAATGAGTTCAAGTCCTCTAGACAACTCACACAACATAAATAGGATATTCCAAAACAACATAGAGCTATTAAACATGAGAATTGAAATACTTCAAATGATGAACCTATGTCGAAGTGTTCTCACAAACTCTACTAATGCATCTTCAAAGCTTGTTCTTTCCCTTAATAGAATTCTTAACAATGCTTTGAAAGACAAGTGCATTTTAAATCCACTTAATCAATGTTTTTGCCTAGTTAACTTGATTTCCTTAGTGGATTCCTTAACATCATTATGGATTGATTTAACTTCATTGGTCTTATTAACAGGTTGATAAATCATCTTAGTTTTACCATGTTTATAATGAAAAGATGATTGAAGTTTAAAACACTAATCAATCTGATGTCCATTCATATGGCAATGAGTGCATAAAACCTTCTTAGGTGAGGTCTCCCTTTTACATCTTCTCGCTTTGCCATGATGAGAATGGTCTTTAACACCTGCAATCTACTTAAACAAAGCATGCCTCTTCCAACAAAATGAAACACTATGGTTATGCATTCCACAAAAAGTGCATGGAAATGATTTCATTATCTTTAGAATGTTAAATACAAATTTCTTAAACATAAAAAGTGGATCAAAATATTTAGTGCTAACTTTAGTGTAGGAACTAGAGGTGTAATCTCAATACCTCTTCTACCTTCCTTCTTACACCCTACATGCTCTACTATTGGCCTCGATCCTTTGCTATTAGAATCTTGTCTTCATTTAGCCATAGAGGAAGTTTCTCCAATTTCCACCTGCTCACTAGTGTAACCCAAACCTACATGAAGAGATCTATGCTATACTTGTATTGGGTTAGTAATTCCTTGGCCATCTTGACCAAGACCTCTTCCATTAAATCCCATTTTCATTAATAATTTGGATCATATACCCTTAGTGTGTTGTTTAAAACTACCAAAAGCATCATTACTTGAATCTAAATCTGAATGGAAAGAAGTAGATGAATTGCATGGTGAATAACTTACAGTGCATTCAGTCATAGTCTCTGCATCTGAAGTGGAAGATATGGCCTTCTTTGGTTCACCACACTAGAATTTGATCAAGAGCTCATCCTTAAATTCAAGCTCGGATTTCAAACTTGCAATTTGCTCTTCAAGGGAATAGAGCTTGCATCTTAGGAATGCATTCTCATCCTAAATCTAAGTATTGATCACTTCAAGCTCTTCTATCTTGGATTTATGTGACAACTTGCCCATGGTTTCCTGCAAATACACTGATTCCACAACTGCACACTACAATCTAATCAAGTGATATGGATAACCAATAAATTGAAAGTAACTGTCAAAACTCAATCAGAAGCTAACCCAGCTTTCTAACTGCTCTGATACCAAAATTTGATCTGTAAATACCAGTAAGAACTTCACTAATTTTTTAAATCATTCAAAAAAATATTTTAAATTCTCAATTCCAAAAATTAAACTAAATTGGAAGCAGAAAATTCTCAACTTTTAAGATGTTGGAATGATTAAATCTGATCCAAAACAAGTTTCAAAATTGAAATAAAGGTAAATTGATATATCACATCAAATATCCATTGAAACCATCTAATTTTTCAAATTCTCAATTTTATCCAATTTCTCGTAAATGATCAATTCATTAAATTTTTCATTCTAATATAAATCTAAATTATAATCTTTAAATTAACTGAAATTGAAATGCAAAAATGAATCCAAAGATCAAAACATAGAAATTATTTATAGGGTTCAGAATTCCTACGTCCTCGGGCTCTTATTGAACCAATCCATTAATGTTGCTAAAATTTTCAAGATAAAATAATACTTACAAATAACAAAAGATTATTTCTCTCTATAATAATAGTGATCAGACCTTCAAAAGACCTTGGCTGACTCAGCACGTCCTTCACCTTCCTGAATCACAAGCAAAGGCTTCTCCAAATCAAAATTGGTAACTTATATAGCTAAAAATGGTATCACCAATTCTCCAAAACTGGCAAATGAATATACTGCATAGAGCATATCATAATTCTAAACAACTTTGTAGTTTACTCTGAGCTCTAATTCGGCCTCGAAGGGCTCTAAAATGATGAAATACAACAAATTGGTCTATAATTCTCATACACAATCAGCTGAATAACCTTGTTTAAATACAAATTCGTGGGTTTATTTATATCTTATCTCCCACGAGCGAGTTGGTTGGGCTTTTATCTTTTTGCATGGTAGGTCAAGGGTTCCAATCCCATCGGCCTCCTTTATGGGCACTTAGCTTATCTTTATCCCACATTTGGCAAATTTGAACGACTTTAAGTCTTTTAAAAAGTGAGCGGCCACCTTGAATGATGCCAACACCCCTTTTGGTGGGATTAAGCACCAAACTTAGCATAATTTCCTACTTAACCTAGGACTTGGTAAGATGGAAGATAAGCCACGAGCTGTACGGACTCGGACGTGGCATGCATTTTGATCTCCAAATTGGGATGTAATCTCAAGCTTTGACTCGACGTGGCAACTGTGGTTCTCCCATGTGGCGTATGGGGCTTTCTTGGTAATTTTTTTAAAATATTACCAATGAATAATTACAATTTTTTAAAAAACAATTATCCCTCTTTTTGGGGGAGTTCAAATCTATGGACTTTGCATTTTCAAATCTATGGACTTTGCAACTTCAAATCTACGGACTTTGCAATTTCAAATCTAAATACAATGCTTTTATCTGTGTACACTGTCAAAGACAAAAATCACCCAAAGTTTTTGGACACCCATTGACTACCACATGTCACCTTTTGATTCATCCACTTGATGTGTCCACATTGCGCCATGTCATCTTGCGACACCACATTTTTCCCTGTCGCATTAGAACTTCAACAGACAATATCTTTTGCATACGGTGTCCGTTTTGCAAACCGTGAAAAGAGTCAAAAAGATCTCAATGAGATCTACATTGTGAAATTGGTTTCATCATGACTTGGAAACTTTTTCTAAATTAAACTCTGGATCAGTCATGCTATGATTTTTCATTTAAATTCAAGATCTCATTTCACCATAGATGTAAATATTATATATCAATAAATCAATAGTAAATCCCATACCACTTATGAAAGTGGTATTTCAAGGTAGTAGTGTAGGGATTGATTCTACATCAAGAATTAATATCACAACTTAAATATATTATCCACAAAAACAATAATATAGGAACCAACCACCTAGTTTTATACATAATTTAAATATCTCATGCACCATAGGGTTGTATTTAAATTATTCATAGTGTTTTGCCTAAGATAAAACCCTATTTTTTTCCAATATGGAATTTATCTAATACATGGTTTTTCTAAGGCATATTAAATAAAATAGGTGTTGTTGACCTTTAAATCATAACTATTTTTAGAAAATGAGATCAAGTTTGAAGTGTATTTATTTACAATCATTAAAATCATTGACAAGTGTTCTTAATGGTTTTATGAGGTTGATTTCCATAATTTCCACCACTTACCAAATTATTATGTTTATTATAATTACTAAGATGAAGTTGAAGACATCCCTTGAAAAACATTCCTATGTTACCAATATGATTTGCATACCCATCCCCCCTAACCCCCAAGTTAACAACATTCAAAACTCCTTAAGATATGAATAACACCTTATAGTAATAAAATAAATTATGGTGCAACAATTAAATGCATTAAATGATGACATAAATATGAATTAATACTGTAGGGAATACATGACATTAAGCAATATCAATTACAATATTAAGATAAATAAAACCTACAAAGATTTACAAGACATCATTTTAAGCCTTATAAGATGATAACCACTAGGCTCCACATATATTGTCACCTCACCATGGGTTCTTAGCATGCTTACCTATGAGTTAAAAATTACTCATGAAACAACTTAAATTCATATTTCCACTCCAAATATGTTTTAGATTAAGGTAAAAACAGGTTTTGAAGGGACCCCAAAACCCTACACAAGGCGAAAGAAAAACCTTAAAGCACAACCAGGTTAACAAAAGAACCTGATTACAGAATAGTACCCAAACTAGGTTTTACAGGGACCTGTAACCAAAAAACATGACCATGAAAAATAGCTATCAAAACACTGATCTGAAGGTTAACCAACTGAAACAGCAAGCTAAACAACCTTCCAGACCAGTAACCAGCAAACCAAAAAAAGCGACCAGTTTACAGCACCCGATAAACCAGTTAGCAAAAGGGAACTTTGGATGAATCTTTTAAATTAAGATTTTTCTTTTTGCATGACCGAAGATTCATATCTAGAGGAGGGACCAAAGGCTTAGACTTCTTTCTCCTAACTGCTGTCCATCCATCCTCTACCTTAGCTGCCTCAGCAACCCATGCCTCAAGAGACAATGATCTTTGGACTCTAGTGGGCATAAACTCCTTGTGAGAGTCAAACACTGTCTGGGTCTTAGAAAGATCCTCTAAAATAGGGGAAGAGACTACCATATCCTCCTTTGGCTCAGCTGTATCACTAACCACAGCCTCCAAAGGGGCTTCATTAGAATGATTCTCCAAAGATTCCTCTTCATCTTCCAATTCAGATTGTGAACTATCCTCTTTCTCGGTCTCAAATTTTGTTGTTGCTTCCAGAGGTTATTTGTCCATACTATGTTCAGAGAAATCCTTAGGCCACCAAGAAGGTGAATGTCTGGGATTGGTTTTCCCAACAACACAACGAGTAGCAATATGTCCCATCTGGTGACACTTCCTGCACCGAAAAGGGATTCCCTCATAATCCAAGATTTGTGTCCAGGCACCCCTTGGGGAATCAATGCATATCACCTCAGGAGGGCCCTTTGAAACATCCAGGTCAGCCAGAAATCATGCACAAGTCGAATGGTGACTTGTCGTGCTATCTTCTTCATATAAGAAATCCCCTATAGTGTTTCCAATGGTTTTAAAAACCGCCTCTTGCCACAAGTGTATCGGAAGATAAGGGAGCCGCACCCATATAGGGAGCTTATTAAAGGGTTCCGATAGAGGATTAAAATCCTTATGCCAAGGTTTGGCCATAAGAGGAAATCTGCCCTACCAAGAAAATTATTGTGACACAATATAGACTGTCTATCTTCAGGGTTTTGAAATATTACTATAAAAAAACCTCTGGCGCAAGGCTGGATTTGACCGTCTTTAATATGAAACCAGCTCTTGGCAATCCAATTCTGTAGATCTACAAAAGAGGGCTAGAAACCATGGAAACGAAAAATAACAACACAAGAGGAAAATCGTTTTTCCGACTGGAAGATATTTTCCGCTAATTCAAGGTCTACCACTCCAAATATGTTAACAAACAATATAAGATTACATTAAATTCAATAAGTACTTTATAATGGCATAAACATAATTAAGATGAGCATACTGCTTGTCACCATTAAACATTACCATCTCATATACTTTTATTTCACTCTTATTAACCTATTATAGCTACCTTTGAATAATCAATGTTAGGATGTGGATTTAATGCCTACTATTCAAAGAATATTATAAAGGATAATATACTGGTCCCTTTATTGCAATATTTTTTAGCTAGAAAGATGATATTTGAGCTTATACCAGATAATATTTTTGTCATTTTAGATAGTATATAATGATGTATTTCATAATATATCCATATGGAAAGCAATTTTCACAATATAAGAATAATAAATATGAAACAAAAAAGATGAACCCTATATTATAGTTGAGCAATGCATTTTTATGATACTTCTAAAAAAAGGTTATAATTTTTTTTAAATGGTTTCTTAGTGCAACATGATCCCTATTAATTAATATTTTTTATTTTATTATTTATCCATCTTGTGTTTTCAATAGTTATAATTGTTAAAAAAAATATTTTAAATATCATTGGTCAACACAAAAAAATATGGTAATGAGAAGAATGTCGCCACTTTAATAGAAAAGAAGTGTTGGATTTGAAATTTTGTAGTAAGAAAAGTTTGACTACATGAACACTTAGTAAAGTTTTCAAACCTGGCCAAATGGCTTTGATAATTTAAAAGTGACCACTTAAGAGGAATGGACTAGTAAATTTTTTAAACCTAGCTAAGTAGCTTCGACAATTTAAGAATGACCACTTGAGAGGAGTGGACTCTATTACCACTAAAATTAAAAATACCAAAAATTGATTTTTCCCATCTAATTAAAATTTAGTGACTATTTAATAGAGTTAATATTGTATTCAAGTGTGTTGCATAGAGTTGTCTCCAAATAAACTTATTGAATATATTGTGAAAGCAATTTAAGGGTAACCATCCAATAAATGTTTTTAATAAAATCATAAGATACTTGAGGAAAGAGGCAAAGTAAATATAATTTAGTCAATTAATGTTTATATATAATAACAAATATATTTGATAGTTCATATAGATTCCATCTTAATATGGATATTTTAAATGAAAACTCATAAATCCTAGTGTAGCCATAAATCTATCGAATGAAATTTATTAATCACATCTATTTCTTTTTTTTAACAAATCTATTTGTTAGTACCTGATGGGTATTATTGGTTTTGCCTCACTTAAATAATGTCACCTGATTGCTAGTCATTATTAATCTTATAAGGTTGTTTATGAAAATCCAAATTTATGTTTTAAGGTCTATCGAGGGAAATTAATATTTTATTATGGTTCTCCTTGCCACTAAAGAGTGAATAGTTCCTATGAAATGAAAAAATCATATGTTATCATTTTATTCATTTTCCTTGTAGCCATTTTGGAATTAGTATAGATGTGGTCACTATTTACCCCACCTAGATAGCTTGCATGTCTATAGTGAGAGAGTGCACATAGTAAGTAATATCATTTGGTGAGCATCCACTAAACACCATTTGGTATGTATAGATATGGGAGTGCATTTGTTTACCTTATGAAAGAGATTTATTGGAAATATAAGTCTATAATAATGCTTATAAGCCCTCCACCTCATACTAAGCCCTCACTTGGAAGCCTTACTACTTGTTGGAAAGGAAAGGAAAGGAAATGCATTCACTTTGAACTTATCTATCTAGATATCTGGCAGAATGTGTAGTGCCTCTTTTGATTAAATTTTTATGCATAATGCTTTGAAATTGGTAGTGGATGGCATGGAAATTATATTATAATTGAAGAATTGAAAATGTGCATGATTGTTCATTCTACTTCTGATACAAAGGAAGTGGGCATTGACAAAGAAATGTAGTGAACAAATCCATGTTAAAGATAAAAAAACATCATACCCCAAGCGTTGGTGGAACCAGTGTACTTCAGAAGCATAACCTAATCTAGTTAGCATCCTTGTTTAGTTTTGTAGTATTCATATTGGCATAATAAATGGAAGTGATCAGGGCTACATAGCTAGGGATTTCTATTTATTAGCCTCATTTTTTATTTTTTTCAAAGTAAGATGTTGCCGTCAATGAAAATTAAAACACATTTATCTTTAATAATAGTCTAATTTTTTTGCCCAAATTAATTTTTATTCTATTAAATGAAATGCTTTGGTATTTTGAAGACTCAAATTAGAGTATTATTATATTATTGGTGAAATATGCCCAACATTAGCATGACCATGAACACTGCAATTATCAAAGAGTTAATGTTAATTAACCTTGGGATAGATTGTTAGTGGTGAAATTAATGTGGACATTTTATTCTTTGTTATATGCATTTTATCACTATATTTGACATGCACCAACAAAAGGAAATTAGCAATCATAGAGTTCTATGGTATGTAAAAACCTAATTTATTAATTAGGAGAATAAAATTTCATGATTCTCCATGAAGTGCCATATATTCAAAAACCAATCCCTCATAGGTTTCACGCATGAGGAAGAAACATGCACTTTTTTTTCATAATTGCAATCAAGAGTTTGTGCGTAGTGATCCCTAGATAAGCTTTGGTGCAACCCATGAATACATGCAAAAGTATAAATAATATAAATAAAGCTAAGACATCCTAAGGTTCTATATGGTTTCTAAGGCATATTATTTAGTAATAAAGGTATTAAATTAGATATTATTATTTTGAATAAACATTATAATGGAATAAAATATCATTCCTTGTAAGACTAGATGGTTCTACCAAATTAGCATAAGTCATGGAGATCAACTTATTTCAAGGTAGTAAATGTGAATGTCATGTTAGATTTATTTGGGGTTTCAATTTTCATAATCATTTCATTTAATGTTTACCCAAATCACTAAATTTGGAATATGGTTACAAAGTAGTCTAGAGGCATTTTAAGGAATTGGAAAAATCTTTGGTAGTCTTGAAATGTATGGTTTTCAAAGTTATATGAAATTTTGGTGGTTACTACCATAGAAGAAAAGTATAAAATGTGCAAAAATTTAGTGGGCCTTCCCTAGTTAGGTAACCCCATAATAAATTCATCATATTCATTACCATTATGACATGTATATAAATGTTAAAAAATAATATATGACCTTCATTACTTTGTATTTGAGCATGTGTCTACTCTGAGCTAAAATTCCCCTTGATGGAATTTGAGATTAAAAATAGGCATATGGTAAATTCCTAATACAAACATAAACTACACAAGAATAGTGGTTGTAGGAAAGCATGCCCACTTTGAATGGAAGAATAAATAAATAGTTAGCAGTGATTGGGATAGATTAGATTCTCTTAGGGTGATATTTACTCTAGGTTTTTGTTATAGATGAGAGAATAACAATGATGTAAACCAAACTACACAAACTAGCCTACTAGAAATTAGCAACATGCAAATCATTAGGTAATAAAACCGCTCCACAACACTTGTTCCTTATACTTGAAACACAATTTTTCATGTGGAAAAATTCTTCACTATTGGTGATTAATAATATTTCCATCACTTATGTGTAAATACACTCTTGCATCATTAATTTCTACACATTATTCTCCAAATTAAATTTAGCAATACATAATTCCAAATTTGAAGTTGAGTGGGTATTCATAAGGCTTTTGACCATGTGAAAGTGCAAGATGGCATCTCATGAAATAATTTTAGCTTAACAATGCATGTATTCCCACATGACATTGAAATTTCCATCGATTTAAAATAGAGTTGTCCAATCTTGGTCTATTCATCTTTGTTAGCAAGCTTCAAGTCTGTGCCAAATAATAGTTTATGGATAACATATAAAATAAAATAAAAATTATGTTTCAGTTATGATTTTATGTAAAAGTGTTAACCAGATGTTGTATGCATTAAAATATAGACCTATGAAAGGAAAAAAAACAAAGTTAATTCCTATTTTAATTTAAATCATAATTTCATATTGAGATAATAAAATAGAATGAATGATACCTTCACTTATTTAGTGAGAATATCCCTTTTTAAGTGGATTTTATTGTGCTTGTTAAAGGATTATGGTTGTTCAAAGATTTGTGCAAAATTTCAGCATCATGAACTTATGGATAATCATTTCTTGTTTATGAAGATGACAAATATTGTTCCAAATTTTTTCCCCAAGCTCGTGATCATCCTTTTGAGAATGAAGGATGAAAGGTGAATTTATTAACTTTTGGATGGTATAATGGATTGTTATTGAGTTTGCATGGATGATATTTGATCAATGATTCAACTGATTTGATTTTCTTTTAATGAGGGAGTTGGTTGATTTTATTTCCATTTAATAAGAGAGTTGGTTGATTTAAATTCCATTTGATAAGGGAGTTGGTTGATTTGATTTTTTTATTTAATTTTATTAATTATGTGTTCATTGAATTAGTTAGGAATTAATTACCTAATTAATAAGGATTAATTAGATAATTATTCATGAGGGGATGTTAGTGGGATTAAAATGGGGTCATGGTGTAATTGATTGATTAATGTGGTGATGTTACTGTAGGTTTTGTGATATTAGGGAAAACTAATTAAAAATGGATTGGTGACAAGGTTAGGTTGTTTAATTTTTCCCGTATTTGAAAGGGAGTTTTGACTAGAAGAAGAAACAACTTTTCAAATATTTTATAAAAAAATGAACATAAGAGGATGCCCTAATTTACATGGTTGGTATGGAGATGCCCCCTAAATTTAAGGATGAATGACTCAGATGGACTCTTGAAATGAGATGAGGATTTGAAATGGAAGAATTAAAGTGAAATTAGAGGGGTAGGGGATGAATAAATAGAAGGTGGTAGGCTAATTATTAAAATTTAGCTAAAATGAATATTTAGGAATGAAAGTGTGATGATGATAATGAATGTTTCTAATCTTGCACTTAATTCCAAATGTTTGAACAAATTGATATTTACTATAATATATGACAATATGAACCATGATATGGAGAATAATGGTGATGTTGTAATATGCAATAAGACTAACATAGACACAACAAATAATAAAACACAAACAAACAAAAAATTAATAAAAACAAACATAAACTAAAAAAATAGAATTTGTTTTGTCCCTTATCAAGTTAAAAACCTAATTGTTTGGGGATCGATAATAATATCTTTGATTTTCCTAGAGAAATGGTGTATGTGAGGGGGTTGGAATGGGAACGACATATCCCAATAAATCTACAATGATTTTTTTTGAAGTCTAAACAAGGATTTTTATAGGACTAAAGACAAGACAAAATGATTTTTGGCTTTTCTATTTTTATTTTTATTTTTGGGGTTTATTGAATATTTTTTTTTTAACTAACAACAAGGCTAAAAATAAAGGTAAAACTAATTCTATCATTAGGGATGGATGTGGTAGTCGACGTAATGATTTAGGGATGTAGGATAAATATCCAAGGACTATTTTACATAAGAACCATACACCTGTTCATCCATGTGTTATTATAACATTGTACTATAGTGTGCTCTGAATAATATATGATATACCAAGATATTTACAAAATACATATCAAAAAAATTTCCACATCCTTATCAAGGTCAAAAATGTGAAGAAGGATTGACATTGAGGTATGGTTACATGGATCGTTCAAGATGTTTGGGGTGGACTAGAATGGGTCTATGCTCAAGTGTAGGGCACTTGTAGACAAAAAAATTTACACATGATGCTATAAACTATTTTTCATTATGGTAATTTCCCAAGACACCATAAAAAAGGTTTTCACCTTTGGACAATTCTTTTGTTTTTCTATATATATATATTTTATTTTTTTTGTAATTTTGTAATTTTTAGTTTTTTTGAATAACATAAATACCTTCAAGTATGGAATCATTTGAGATTCATGATGTTAATGGTTTCATCAAGTTACTATCCATATTTTATGGATAAATTGTATTCACCTTACCTAAATTTGGTGATGATGACATAGGGACTAGCCAATTATGTTCAAAATTATCTTTCTTTTCATGATCTTAATTATAATTTCTTTGATTTTATTTAAGGACAAGGTCACCACTTTAAAATTATCTAGATTTTATGTGATTTTTTTAGCTTCTTCCTAGCCTATTTTAGTATGATTTTATATGATCTAGTGCATTGAGCATTTTTTCATCAAGAATTTCTTGTTGACCATTTTTACCATATGCCAAAATGGGTCAACCCCCTATAGTTAAAATCTTATATATGGGATTTTTATAATGTAATAGGGTATGTTGTAGTTCATTTCATGTCATTTAATATGCCATTCTAGCTTTGGTCATAGTCTATCTTAGTCCTCATGGCATTTGGTGTCTTAGGGGTCATTTTAGAGTCATATATGTAAGTAGTAGGTTTTTATGGTGTCCAAATAGTCAAGATCATGGAAAGAGTTCAAACAAGCCTCAATAATTTTTTTTGAGATTTAAAATATCAATAAATATCTCAAGCACAAGCCTAAGTGAACTAGGTTTCCACTAGGACATTATCTATAAATGAATGGACCAACTCACTTGTGCATTTGATAGGTTCACTTAGAAAGCCTCATAAGTTAAAAGGCTGCAGCACCATGGATTTATTCATGCCAAGAGCATGCTCTATAAATTTCATGCATGTGTAAGTTCTCTAGCTCAAGTTATGGAGCTTTAAAGTTAGACCTACATAGTAGAATGTTTGCGCAAGCATCAAGTTCAAACTCTGTAAGGTAGTCATTTATATTCAAAAGGTCCTTAAAGGGTTTTAATTTAAATAATATCTAATGGTCCACATGATCTCACATACTAACACTTAGATCTAATGGTTTATACTTGGGTCAAATAGTTCAAAATGTCTCTCGATTAAAAGCCCTTAAAAAGTTATAGGTTGGACAAGATCCAATAATGCATGTTTTTTGAGCAAAGATCTAATGGCACAAGCTCGACTGATAAGAAGGTAGGTCCAATCTAGATAAATGATCAATGTTCAATCATACCAATGATCCAATGGTACATAGGAACTGATAGGAAAGTGGGCCCAATAAGATCTATGGCTAGCATTCACTCATACATCTTGATCCAATAGTGTGAGCATAAGTCAACATGTCAAAGGATCTTCATGGCAGAAAATCAAAGGACAAAATTCCTTCATATATCTTGATCTTATAGAATGTAGGAGGTCAAAAAATTAGGATCTAACATCAGGGATCTATGATATCAATAAGAATAATGATAGGTTGGAGCAATGCAATTAGTTCGATTTGGTTTTTGACAAACAAAGTCAAACCAAAGGGCCATTTTTAATCAAAGAAAGTAGGTATCATAAACATAGTTTAGAATAGAATGAGAAATGTGGTAGGGAAATGACACATTGGAAATTATATAAGATCAAGGATTCTATAGTGAAGCAAGCTCTTCAGAGTCATATGCCACCATGAAAGTTCAATCAAAGACCTGAGACAAATAATGACTACCAAATGTAAAAAACAATGTCCAAGAAAGAAACAAATGACTATGGATTATGAATACATGTATCTAAAATATTGATAGTAGTTGTGAAAATTTCTATGACTATCATATCATATGTGTTGACTCTCTTAATTTAGTTTTAAATGATTGAGATATGATCCATGATGAAGGTTGTTTCATAAAATCTAGGTGAAGAATCTCTACACCATTTTGGAGAGTTTATCATGGCTTATATAGAAATTTGTCTTGGGAGGCATTCATGGTTTGTTTCATATTAAATTCCCATATAATGTAACTATTTATTGATTGGACATGTGTTCTAGTGATTGTTGAACTTCATTCTTTCATGCTCTTTCTAAAATTCTATAATTCACTGACATTTTGGCCTTTGTAATCAGATACCACCCCATAGATGGAAAAGCCCTGTTAGTTTTGACATTGGAATTTAACTTAGAACAATAAATGAAATTTGGTTCAAGTTCATACATCATATTTTAAAAATGTGTGAAGAGATCTATAATGAATAGCTAAGTGATATCTATTTGTCCTTGCTTTCTCTCAATCCTCCCATATTTGATGCAAGTGATTTTAACCTATCAGTTCATATGAAGTGTTGTTAAATGTATGAGTCTATTTTAAGTGTATAATGAAATTTAGTATCTATAGTTTTATGCACCTTGGATATTTTTCATGCATCTTACCTTCATATTGAAACGTTGATGCTAGTGTATTCTGGGACTCTGAGGCTAGTGTTGTAGGCATTATCTCTTGTGAAAGAGGTATGATAGTCTTGTGTAAGACCTTATAGTGTATCACCTCCTTTAGAGTAGGTTAAATTCTTGAAATATCTAACTCTTTTCCCCATAAGTAATTGATTATCATAGATAAGAGCATTTCAAGATACATTTAGGGAGGTAGCCCATAAATCTAGAGGCTCATTTCCAATATAGGTACACCCACATACCTAAAAATGTTACCATGTTTCCCAAATATAGAAGAATATTGAACAACTTCTTATAGGGTGAAATATTTGGTGACAACATTTCCAACTAATGAAGATGTATGACTTTATACTCTCCATCATTAATCATATTTTATAAGGAAATGCCCAAAGAGGGTAACTCAAACTTAATGGGTAAGCTCCAAAGATAATGGAATAAGGTGTTTTCCTTGTGGGTGTGTGGATACTAATATGGAAATTCCATAAGTTAAGGTAAATTTGAAGATGTCAATCTTGACTAGCATTATTAACAATGTTTTTGAGGATTTTAGTGAGGATTTTTATTAAAAGCTTCAACTTGGCCATTAACTTGGGGATAATTAGGTGTGGACCACTTATGTTTGATATAGAATTGGTTATAGAGGGATTTGAATTATTTATTTTTAAATGACTTACCATTTTTATTAATGATGGTAGAAGGATCACATAACAACAAATGAGGTGATTTCAGATGATCTTGGATATTTGTTTGATAGTTACGTATGTGAGGGATCCATTTTGTAAAGTATTTAGTGGTTGTGATGATGTGTTTATGTCCATCATAGGAATAGGTATTTATCTTCCCAATGATATCAATACCTTAAGTATAGGAAGGCCATAGAGTTATGATTGGTTTCAATACTTGAAAATGTGCATGGATGAGGTCTCCATGCTTCTCATAGGATATACATTTTATGACATATTGAAAAGCATTTTTTCCATGGTAGGCTAATAGTATACTAATATGAGTAGTTTACTTGTTCTGACCATGCCACTTATGTGTTTCACATATTTTATCATGAACTTAATTGATCACTAAGTTAGATTCTTCTGAATTTAAATATCTTAACATTGTACCTTCATATCCCCTATAGTAGAGGGTGTTACTAAGTAGGGCAAAGTAGGAAGAACATTGGATGAAGTATTTTATTTTATTATGTTAAATATCAAAAGAGAGTATGTGATCATGAAGGTAAGTGTAAATTTATTAATACCAAGGGGAATTTGAACCAACAATGTCACACAACATTTTAGATTCTAGGATATCATATTCTAGGATTATTAGTTATTCAACCAAAAATTGACATTGTTGGGTATCTTTTAGCATTTCAAGGATAGAACCAATAGTATGCATGGCATCTTCATATTTATTAATTGTATGAGGGATGTGTTCAAATTTAATGTGAATAAAGTATTGCTTTAAGCTATCAACCATTCTTTTATTAGGGATGAGTTTGTCATCCTTGGCATGGTACTCATAATTGACTTATTTGATGATTATTTGAGAATCACCAAAGAATACCAATTGATGAATGTTATGTGGTAATTATAGTTTGATGCCTAAGATGAGTGATTCATACTCAGAGATAGTGTTAGTGCAAGGAAACTCAATTCTAAATTCTTTGAGTATGATATAACCTTGTGGTGTAATAAAAATTATGCCTAAACACAAGTTGAAGTGGTGAAGAATCGATCAAAATAAATTTTCCATTCAAGTGACACATAAAGAGATAAAACTGACTCATTCAAAAATCCAATGATCAAATGTTGATTGTCTAATAGAAGTGCTTCTACAAATGATCTACAAGGACCTATCCCTTAATAGACTTGTGGTTTACATAATAAATTTAAAACTCATTGAGAAACATGACCTATTTTTCCTTTCTACCTATTAGATTTGATTTTTATAGAAGATACTTTAGAGGGTCAACTTTGGCAATGAATTTTATTTTGTTATTGATCACATAGTGTCATAGTTTTTTAGAATAAAAAATAATAGATAGACATGCCCTTATCTATTGGGGTGTAATTAATTTCATATGTTACAAAAATTATGTTTATATAATAAACATATTATTTTTGTTATTTGATCATCATGTTGAGCTGAGAGGGCTCTCATAAAAAATTATGTCACTAAGATGTAAAGTAACAAAGGTTACCCTAGAGTAGGTGTAACTACCACTAGAAAATTTGAAATATATTATTTAATTTTCTCAAAATTGAGTTGACATTTTTTATTCCAATGAAATATAATGTCCTTATTCAATAGATGTGTGAATGGTTGACATTTTTCTATGAGTTTTGAGATGAATCTTTTAATTGCTTCGATTTTTTCCAATAAACTACATAGTTAATTGAGGTTTTAAGGAGGACACATTGTCTATGATGGATTTGAATTTTGATAGGATAAAATTCAATGAATTTGATAGATAAAATAAATCCCAAAAATTTAATTTATGTGACACCAAAGACACTTTTCAAGATTTAAATAAACCTTATATTCTCCCAATCTTTCAAAAATTTGTCATAAAATGGTGGGGTGTCCTACTTCAATTTTCAATTTACTAATATGTCATCCACATAATCATCGAATATATCATGAATAATTTCATGGAATATATAATTCATGGCTTTTTGATAGGTTACAATGGAAATTTTCAAGCTAAAAGGCATGACTTGGTAACAAAAGGTTCCTTAGGTTGTAGTATATATTATTTTGTGTTGATATTCAAGTGCAAATTTGATATGATTATTCTTGAAAATCCATCCATGAGATATAAAATTTGATGTCCCATTATGGATTAAATGATCATATCAATATTTGGCTAAGGAAAAATGTCTTTTGGGCACTCCTTATTGATTTTGCAGAAATTTATGCACACTTAGATATATGTTGGTTTATTGTTGACATGAACAATGTTGGATATCCATTCAGAGTAGTTGATTGGTCATATAAACCCAGCATACAAGATTTATTTAGTTATTATTTGATTAAGAAGACACATTGGGATGTATATTACTTAACTTTTGTTTCAATGGTTTAGCATCTGCATGTACAAAAATATGGTGTACCACAAGGGATGGATCCAATCTAGGCATATTGACATATGACCAAGTACAAATTTTTGTAATTTATTTTAGGAGGGAAACTAAAACTTAATGTTATTTTAGACTAAGAGTAGCTCCAATTTTAATGCTCTTAGAATTATATTATCTTCTAATGTTAACATCAATAGTTTACTCAAAAAGTGATTTAGAATCATCGTGCAATTGTGTCAACATCAGGGGAAGGTTGAGTTCCTCATATATTAGTGCCTGAGAAATGTTTTTACCAATAGACTCATCGTTATTTATTTATTTTATTTTTTTAGTCTGATAGTGCCTCAAAGAGGTTTTCACTAGGATCTTTATTTTTTTTATATCTTTGCTTCTTTTGATTTTTAGATTTATTTTGACTAAGGAACTCTTCTTGCTTCCTAAAATATGTTGATGTGTCTAGGTTGATTTCAAAACCCTTTTTATGATACCCTATCAAGATTCAATCTCAAAGTCCCATGAATTTTTTGATATCTTCATCATTTTGAAATAATTCAATTGGTATGTGATCTTGTTAGTCCTAGTTGAAAAGTTCAAGGTACTAGAGGTTAAGGTCAATGGTGAGAACAATAGTGTCTTTGAAGATATTATTAGTAGAAATGTCTTCATAGATACTATGATAGGAACTTGTTTGAATGTTATAATAAGCTTCCTCATAGATCATGGAAGTTAAAACATCCTCGTACTAATCACCAGGGGGGTTGTATTTGATTCCATGAGAGTCTTAATTTGTATGAACATGTATAGGTTCTTATATTCCCTATTTAATAAGGCCTATTACTTTTCCTTTGTAGTTTATTATTTGACACAATTTTGTTTGCTATAGGTTGATTTTTACATTGAAAATAAGATGCTAAATTTTCATCATATGGATAGGAGTTATTGGAGAATTCAATTTTTTAATCTACAATAAATCTTGATTTGAAAAAATTGGTGGTACCAAATTATAGGAGATTTGTTCTACCTTCTTATTCATGTTAGGCTTGCCACAATTTCAAGGAGAAATGGGTAATTTACCCACATGGAAATCATATTGGATTTTTTAATTCTCCATATCCTTTTTAAAGTATCTTGAAATGAGATTTAGAAGATGGGTTTATGGATGTAGATGGGAGATCATCTAGATGTATGCAGGATGAAGGATTTGTTGGTTCTAGTGTTATAGGTCTATCTAATTTAGAGACATTTTCAGTGATAGGATAGTAATTGGTTTTATGATATTTCCCATCCAAATTTTTGAAACATTGGAAAGGTTGAGGATCACTAGAGACAATCACTTCCATACCTAAATACATAAATTTGATGCATTGATGGAAAGTGGATGGGACTAATTTCATAACATGAATCCATGGTCGACCGAGAAGGATCTTATGAGGGAGGTCAAGATCAATGATGTGGAGAAATTTTTGATGCATGATAAGTCAAACCATGATATAAAAATATATAATTCATGTTGATTCCATTTCAACATTATCATATGCCTTGATGGTGATGGTTTTTGAATCCAATTTTGCTTCAAAGTAACCCAGATGTTTGATTAATGTAAAAGTGAAAATATTCAATCCCTATCCATTGTATAAAATTATCTTTTTCACTTTATGTTTGGTGATTAAGGCCTTAATATATAAGGGGGTATTAGGTGATGGGCAAGTGGGAGGTATGTTGTATTAGTCAAAAATGAGTTTTTGACTCAAAGCTAGGTGTCTAGTGAGTGCTTGTAATTGGTATGGATCAATATCATTGGGGACACTTGACTCTTGAATGAATTTATACAAGACATCCTTATGAATAGTGAATGTTTCAAGAAGATACATGATGGATATTTGGGCAAGATTTTTCTCAAATTATTCAATAAGGTTGTATTTTCCTTTAGGGGTAGGTAAACGAGGAGTTTAGACAATGATTTTTTTACTCCTATATATAATAGCATAATCTAGGGTTTTTATTTTTATATTTGTGACACAGTTGTCTATATGTTCATTATGACCAATAACTAAGTCATAAGAATGGGTGAATTTTTTCAAAGATGACATTATTAGTTTAGGCTTTTTTACATTTAGTTTTTGTGGATGACATTGATCATTTTTTTGAAATGGGACCTTATGTATCCCTAATTGTTTATTCTTGGTTGTGAATGCACTTCCTTCAAGTTCAATATTTTTGTTACTAATTAGATCTTAGAGGTAATTCTCCAACTTCATGCATCGATTGGTTGAATGTCCTTTGATTTTTTGAAACTCACAATATTCATTCTCTTTTTACCATGCGAGTTTTTATTTTCTTTCATCAAAGGTCTTGGTTTGTGGGAAAATAATCATATTTTCAACAACCAATTTTTGAAAGACAACATCCAATGATTCCTTAGAAGTGTGTAATGTCTTATTTTGGTTTCCTATTTGGGATGGCCCCTAGAAATGGTAATATTAAAAGAGATTTTGATGGATTTAATATGTTTTGAATCAATAATTTCATCACCAATAAAATTCTTGTTTTTGTTAAAGAATTTAGGTTTTTCTAATTATGTTTGATTTGGTGATCCTTATGAAAGAAATTCCCAAATCCTTTAGCTACAAGGGATTTCATAATCTAATCTCATTTTTCAAATATTTCAAAAAGGGTAGTAGAGAAATTGTCTCATATATGAAAATTCATTTCTTGATTGAGGTTGGCAAAAAATATACTAATTAATTACTTTTATGGGATCAACCAGGGGAACTTACTAGCTAAGATTCTCCACCTTTTTAGGAATGAAGAGAATATTTATTCTTTACTTTGTTTATCATTACATATCCATAATTGTAAATTCATGTTTGATATTTTATAATATGTTTTTTACAAATATTCAAATAGATATGTAAAGGTTATGATGGATACCTTAGAAAGATGCAAAAACCATTCTAAAGCTTGACCAGTTGAACTCCAAGGAAATTATCTGATCAAACAATTATCACTATATGCAACCTATTGGTAAGAAATGGATAATTATTTGACATGTTCCCTAGGATTATACTTTACCTCGTATTTTTTGAAATTTTGTGGTTTAAAGTAAGGAGGGCAGGTTATTCACAACATTTCTATGCCAAAAAGATAGGGTACAACTCCTCAAATTTGTACTTTATGTTCTAATTATGGATTCCATCATGTTGTCCTTAGAGTTCATCCTTCATATATTTTCATTGTTTGGAAAAAACACACCCTTGAGTGGCAATGGTGGGGGTAGGATAAATATAGGTTTGGAAACTCAGGGGCCTAATTGGTATTGGATTGTTGATTTTACTATGAAGGTTTTGATAGTGAAGGGATTACATGGGGTTCTAAGTTTTCCAACTATTGAATCAATAGTTGAAGTTTGTTAAATTTGACTTGATTTGGATCTTGATGGAATTTTTGTGATATAATTAATTTCCCTGTGTCAAGGGCTATTGGGAATAGGATTTTGACTAGTGGATTCAAGATTTTCATGGTTTTAGTCAATGGGATTATTGGAAATAACATTTTCATGGTTTGGATGGGTTTTATTTTTAATTATTATTATGTTACTCAACTTTTCAAGATTATAATTTTTAGGAATCTTAAATCCTATTTATGAGTTGCATAAGGATGTCATCTTTATTCTCAAATAGGAACTAGTCTACTTGGGATCTACCTTATTCTGTTCTAATCAAATCATTAGAATCATCATTGTATTCACTCTAGTTTATAACAATAAAATTATCATTGTCCTTTTGATATTGATTAAAGGGATAATAAAAATGGAATGGACTATGATTAAAATGGTTTTCATTATTAAGTTCTTCATTTCATCCTATTTGATATCTCATTTTTGGTGCCATTGGTTTTTTTTGGGTTTAATTTTTAGAATGGTTTGCAAAAGGGGGATTATAATAACACACAAAAAATAAAAAACTATGCTAATAAAGTTGGATTTCAACAATAAATTTTCCAACTAATATACTTCAAAGTCATGGTGTGGGTAATCTTAGGGAACATTTTTTTGCAACACCACTATGCAATTATGGATAGATGGCTCTTACACTAGGTTTATACATGCTCTTTAGGTGAGTCTTAAATATAAATTTTGGTATATGAGTCCAAAATAAATGATACAATGGTGTTTTATAAGGCCTAGGTATTGGTTTTTAACCACCCCACTTCACGAAAACTAGGTAAGACTATATTTTTGCTTATCCAATAAAGATATCCAATCTAAGGAATATTTATAGTCAACTGGAACATGGAATTTGACTAGTCCTTGGTGATGAATTATAAATCTATAAACCCATTAAAAAAGATAAAAATAAAGTTCTAACCATTTATGATTCCCAATATCACCTTATGACATGAAGAGAGCATAAATAGAATAAGGCTAAGAGACATAAGTGACTGAACCATTTATAATTATCATGATCACCTTAAGGTACAATATAAGAAAATAAATAATTACATCACACACACAACAAGTAAAAATATACAAACAATTTTGATTCTTTGACTGATGATTTATTGCATATGTTTACTTTGTCTAATTTTAGGGCTTCTTTGAGTGAAATTGTACAACATAAGTTAGTATTTTTAGATTCTAAGTCTTCATCACACATTGTTTATTAAAATTTATAAAACTAAAAAAATAATAAAACATAGATTAAAAATGTTGATGGTCATAACAGAACAAAAACATTAGTGATAGAAACAAAAATGTTAATGACATAAACACCAATGATCAGTACGTAAATGGGAGATTTAGAAGATGGGGTTTTGGATGTAGATGGGAGGTCATCTAGATGTATGCAGGATGAAGGATTTGTTGGTTCTAGTGTTATAGGTCTATCTAATTTAGAGACATTTTCAGTGATAGGATAGTAATTGGTTTTATGATATTTCCCATCCAAATTTTTGAAACATTGGAAATGTTGAGGATCACTAGAGACAATCACTTCCATACCTAAATACATAAATTTGATGCATTGATGGAAAGTGGATGGGACTAATTTCATAACATGAATCCATGGTCGACCGAGAAGGATCTTATGACAGAGGTCAATATCAATGATGTGGAGAAATTTTTGATGCATGATAAGTCAAACCATGATATAAAAATATATAATTCATGTTGATTCCATTTCAACATTATCATATGCCTTGATGGTGATGGTTTTTGAATCCAATTTTGCTTCAAAGTAACCCAGATGTTTGGTTAATGTAAAAGTGAAAATATTCAATCCCGATCCATTGTATAAAATTATCTTTTTCACTTTATGTTTGGTGATTAAGGCCTTAATATATAAGGGGGTATTAGGTGATGGGCAAGTGGGAGGTATGTTGTATTAGTCAGAAATGAGTTTTTGACTCAAAGCTAGGTGTCTAGTGAGGGCTTGTAATTGGTATGGATCAATATCATTGGGGACACTTGACTCTTGAATGAATTTATACAAGACATCCTTATGAATAGTGAATGTTTCAAGAAGATACATGATGGATATTTGGGCAAGATTTTTCTCAAATTATTCAATAAGGTTGTATTGTCCTTTAGGGGTAGGTAAACGAGGTGTTTAGACAGTGATTTTTTTACTCCTATATATAATAGCATAATCTAGGGTTTTTATTTTTATAGTTGTGACACAGTTGTCTATATGTTCATTATGACCAATAACTAAGTCATAAGAATGGGTGAATTTTTTCAAAGATGACATTATTAGTTTAGGGTTTTTTACATTTAGTTTTTGTGGATGACATTGATCATGTTTTTGAAATGGGAACTTATATATCCCTAATTTTTTATTCTTGGTTGTGAATGCACTTCCTTCAAGTTCAATATTTTTGTTACTAATTAGATCTTGGAGGTAATTCTCCAACTTCATGCATCAATTGGTTGAATGTCCTTTGATTTCTTGAAACTCACAATATTCATTCTATTTTTACCATGCGATTTTTTATTTTCTTTTATCAAAGGTCTTGGTTTGTGGGAAAATAATCATATTTTCAACAACCAATTTGTGAAAGACAACATCCAATGATTCCTTAGAAGTGTGTAATGTCTTATTTTGGTTTCCTATTTGGGATGGCCCCTAGAAATGATAATATTAAAAGTGATTTTGATGGATTTAATATATTTTGAATCAATAATTTCATCACCAATAAAATTCTTGTTTTTGTTAAAGAATTTAGGTTTTTCTAATTATGTTTGATTTGGTGATCCTTATGAAATAATTTCCCAAATTCTTTAGCTACAAGGGATTTCAAAATCTAATCTCATTTTTCAAATATTTCAAAAAGGGTAGTAGAGAAATTGTCTCATATATGAAAATTCATTTCTTGATTGAGGTTGGCAAAAAATATACTAATTAATTACTTTCATGGGATCAACCAGGGGAACTTACTAGCTAAGATTCTCCACCTTTTTAGGAATGACGAGAATATTTATTCATTAATTTGTCTATCATTACATATCCATAATTGTAAATTCATGTTTGATATTTTATAATATGTTTTTTACAAATATTCAAATAGATATGTAAAGGTTATGATGGATACCTTAGAAAGATGCAAAAACCATTCTAAAGCTTGACCTGTTGAACTCCAAAGAAATTATCTGATCAAACAATTATCACTGTATGCAACCTATTGGTAGGAAATGGATAATTATTTGACATGTTCCCTAGGATTATCCTTTACCTTGTATTTTTTGAACTTTTGTGGTTTAAAGTAAGGAGGGCAGGTTATTCACAACATTTCTATGCCAAAAAGATAGGGTACAACTCCTCAAATTTGTACTTTATGTTCTAATTATGGATTCCATCATGTTGTCCTTAGAGATCATCCTTCATATATTTTCATTATTTGGAAAAAACACACCCTTGAGTGGCAATGGTGGGGGTAGGATAAATATAGGTTTGGAAACTCAGGGGCCTAATTGGTATTGGATTGTTGATTTTACTATGAAGGTTTTGATAGTGAAGGGATTACATGGGGTTCTAAGTTTTCCAACTATTGAATCAGTAGTTGAAGTTTGTTAAATTTGACTTGATTTGGATCTTGACAGAATTTTTGGGATATAATTAATTTCCCTGTGTCAAGGGCTATTGGGAATAGGATTTTGACTAGTGGATTCAAGATTTTCATGGTTTTAGTCAATGGGATTATTGGAAATAACATTTTCATGGTTTGGATGGGTTTTATTTTTAATTATTATTATGTTACTCAACTTTTCAAGATTATAATTTTTAGGAATCTTAAATCCTATTTATGAGTTGCATAAGGATGTCATCTTTATTCTCAAATAGGAACTAGTCTACTTGGGATCTACCTTATTCTGTTCTAATCAAATCATTAGAATCATCATTGTATTCACTCTAGTTTATAACAATAAAATTATCATTGTCATTTTGATATTGATTAAAGGGATAATAAAAATGGAATGGACTATGATTAAAATGGTTTTCATTATTAAGTTCTTCATTTCATCCTATTTGATATCTCAGTTTTGGTGCCATTGGTTTTTTTTGGGTTTAATTTTTAGAAGGGTTTGCAAAAGGGGGATTATAATAACACACAAAAAATAAAAAACTATGCTAATAAAGTGGGATTTGAACAATATATTTTCCCACTAATATACTTCAAAGTCATGGTGTGGGTAATCTTAGGGAACATTTTTTTCCAACACCACTATGCAATTATGGATAGATGGCTCTTACACTAGGTTTATACATGCTCTTTAGGGGAGTCTTAAATATAAATTTTGGTATATGAGTCCAAAATAAATGATACAATGGTGTTTTATAAGGCCTAGGTATTGGTTTTTAACCACCCCACTTCACGAAAACTAGGTAAGACTATATTTTTGCTTATCCAATAAAGATATCCAATCTAAGGAATATTTATAGTCAACTGGAACATGGAATTTGACTAATCCTTGGTGATGAATTATAAATCTATAAACCCATTAAAAAAGATAAAAATAAAGTTCTAACCATTTATGATTCCCAATATCACCTTATGACATGAGGAAAGAGCATAAATAGAATAAGGCTAAGAGACATAAGTGACTGAACCATTTATAATTATCATGATCACCTTAAGGTACAATATAAGAAAATAAACAATTATATCACACACACAACAAGTAAAAATATACAAACAATTTTGATTCTTTGACTGATGATTTATTGCATATGTTTACTTTGTCTAATTTTAGGGCTTCTTTGAGTGAAATTGTACAACATAAGTTAGTATTTTTAGATTCTAAGTCTTCATCACACATTGTTTATTAAAATTTATAAAACTAAAAAATAATAAAACATAGATTAAAAATGTTGATGGTCATAACAGAACAAAAACATTAGTGATAGAAACAAAAATGTTAATGACATAAACACCAATGATCAGTACGTAAATGGTAGATTTAGAAGATGGGGTTTTGGATGTAGATGGGAGGTCATCTAGATGTATGCAGGATGAAGGATTTGTTGGTTCTAGTGTTATAGGTCTATCTAATTTAGAGACATTTTCAGTGATAGGATAATAATTGGTTTTATGATATTTCCCATCCAAATTTTTGAAACATTGGAAAGGTTGAGGATCACTAGAGACAATCACTTCCATACCTAAATACATAAATTTGATGCATTGATGGAAAGTGGATGGGACTAATTTCATAACATGAATCCATGGTCGATCGAGAAGGATCTTATGAGGGAGGTCAAGATCAATGATGTGGAGAAATTTTTGATGCATGATAAGTCAAACCATGATATAAAAATATAATATTCATGTTGATTCCATTTCAACATTATCATATGCCTTGATGGTGATGGTTTTTGAATCCAATTTTGCTTCAAAGTAACCCAGATGTTTGATTAATGTAAAAGTGAAAATATTCAATCCCGATCCATTGTATAAAATTATCTTTTTCACTTTATGTTTGGTGATTAAGGCCTTAATATATAAGGGGGTATTAGGTGATGGGCAAGTGGGAGGTATGTTGTATTAGTCAGAAATGAGTTTTTGACTCAAAGCTAGGTGTCTAGTGAGTGCTTGTGATTGGTATGGATCAATATCATTGGGGACACTTGACTCTTGAATGAATTTATACAAGACATCCTTATGAATAGTGAATGTTTCAAGAAGATACATGATGGATATTTGGGCAAGATTTTTCTCAAATTATTCAATAAGGTTGTATTGTCCTTTAGGGATAGGTAAACGAGGTGTTTAGACAGTGATTTTTTTACTCCTATATATAATAGCATAATTTAGGGTTTTTATTTTTATAGTTGTGACACAGTTGTCTATATGTTCATTATGACCAATAACTAAGTCATAAGAATGGGTGAATTGTTTCAAAGATGACATTATTAGTTTAGGCTTTTTACATTTAGTTTTTGTGGATGACATTGATCATTTTTTTGAAATGGGACCTTATATATCCCTAATTTTTTATTCTTGGTTGTGAATGCACTTCCTTCAAGTTCAATATTTTTGTTACTAATTAGATCTTGGAGGTAATTCTCCAACTTCATGCATCGATTGGTTGAATGTCCTTTGATTTTTTGAAACTCACAATATTCATTCTATTTTTACCATGCGATTTTTTATTTTCTTTTATCAAAGGTCTTGGTTTGTGGGAAAATAATCATATTTTCAACAACCAATTTGTGAAAGACAACATCCAATGATTCCTTAGAAGTGTGTAATGTCTTATTTTGGTTTCCTATTTGGGATGGCCCCTAGAAATGGTAATATTAAAAGTGATTTTGATGTATTTAATATGTTTTGAATCAATAATTTCATCACCAATAAAATTCTTGTTTTTGTTAAAGAATTTAGGTTTTTCTAATTATGTTTGATTTGGTGATCCTTATGAAAGAATTTCCCAAATCCTTTAGCTACAAGGGATTTCAAAATCTAATCTCATTTTTCAAATATTTCAAAAAGGGTAGTAGAGAAATTGTCTCATATATGAAAATTCATTTCTTGATTGAGGTTGGCAAAAAATATACTAATTAATTACTTTTATGGGATCAACCAGGGGAACTTACTAGCTAAGATTCTCCACCTTTTTAGGAATGAAGAGAATATTTATTCATTACTTTGTTTATCATTACATATCCATAATTGTAAATTCATGTTTGATATTTTATAATATGTTTTTTACAAATATTCAGATAGATATGTAAAGGTTATGATGGATACCTTAGAAAGATTCAAAACCCATTCTAAAGCTTGACCTGTTGAACTCCAAGGAAATTATCTGATCAAACAATTATCACTGTATGCAACCTCTTGGTAGGAAATGGATAATTATTTGACATGTTCCCTAGGATTATCCTTTACCTTGTATTTTTTGAACTTTTGTGGTTTAAAGTAAGGAGGGCAGGTTATTCACAACATTTCTATGCCAAAAAGATAGGGTACAACTCCTCAAATTTGTACTTTATGTTCTAATTATGGATTCCATCATGTTGTCCTTAGAGATCATCCTTCATATATTTTCATTATTTGGAAAAAACACACCCTTGAGTGGCAATGGTGGGGGTAGGATAAATATAGGTTTGGAAACTCAGGGGCCTAATTGGTATTGGATTGTTGATTTTACTATGAAGGTTTTGATAGTGAAGGGATTACATGGGGTTCTAAGTTTTCCAACTATTGAATCAGTAGTTGAAGTTTGTTAAATTTGACTTGATTTGGATCTTGACGGAATTTTTGTGATATAATTTATTTCCCTATGTCAAGGGCTATTGGGAATAGGATTTTGACTAGTGGATTCAAGATTTTCATGGTTTTAGTCAGTGGGATTATTGGAAATAACATTTTCATGGTTTGGATGGGTTTTATTTTTAATTATTATTATGTTACTCAAGTTTTCAAGATTATAATTTTTAGGAATCTTAAATCCTATTTATGAGTTGCATAAGGATGTCATCTTTATTCTCAACTAGGAACTAGTCTACTTGGGATCTACCTTATTCTGTTCTAATCAAATCATTAGAATCATCATTGTATTCACTCTAGTTTATAACAATAAAATTGTCATTGTCATTTTGATATTGATTAAAGGGATAATAAAAATGGAATGGACTATGATTAAAATGGTTTTCATTATTAAGTTCTTCATTTCATCCTATTTGATATCTCATTTTTGGTGCCATTGGTTTTTTTTGGGTTTAATTTTTAGAATGGTTTGCAAAAGGGGGATTATAATAACACAAAAAAAATAAAAAACTATGCTAATAAAGTGGGATTTCAACAATATATTTTCCCACTAATATACTTCAAAGTCATGGTGTGGGTAATCTTAGGGAACATTTTTTTCCAAGACCACTATGCAATTATGGATAGATGGCTCTTACACTAGGTTTATACATGCTCTTTAGTTGAGTCTTAAATATAAATTTTGGTATATGAGTCCAAAATAAATGATACGATGGTGTTTTGTAAGGCCTAGGTATTGGTTTTTAACCACCCCACTTCATGAAAACTAGGTAAGACTACATTTTTACTTATCCAATAAAGATATCCAATCTAAGGAATATTTATAGTCAACTGGAACATGGAATTTGACTAGTCCTTGGTGATGAATTATAAATCTATAAACCCATTAAAAAAGATAAAAATAAAGTTATAACCATTTATGATTCCCAATATCACCTTATGACACGAGGAAAGAGCATAAATAGAATAAGGCTAAGGGACATAAGTGACTGAACCATTTATAATTATCATGATCACCTTAAGGTAAAATATAAGAAAATAAACAATTACATCACACACACAACAAGTAAAAATATACAAACAATTTTGATTCTTTGACTGATGATTTATTGCATATGTTTACTTTGTCTAATTTCAGGGCTTCTTTGAGTGAAATTGTACAACATAAGTTAGTATTTTTAGATTCTAAGTCTTCATCACACATTGTTTATTAAAATTTATAAAACTAAAAAAATAATAAAACATAGATTAAAAATGTTGATGATCATAACAAAACAAAAACGTTAGTGATAGAAACAAAAATGTTAATGACATAAACACCAATGATCAGTACGTAAATGCTAAAGGCCAATAAAAAATGCAAAAGGTCAAAAATGTTAAAGATCAACAAAAAAATGCCATTGTTCAACACATAAATGAAAATGTTGAATTAAAAAATGCCAAAAATTAGAAACACTACATAATAGGGTGTAGAAAAGCCAAAGATTAGTTCAAACCTGCACAAAACACACAAATGCTTGACTACATAATAAAAATGCTAATTTTTATAGTGTAAATTAAAAATCCTATTTTACACCTATAAAAAACACGAAAATTCCAAACTATGAGGCAAAAACACTATTCCCGAGATCAATAATGCCAAAATCACATCACAAAAACATTAAAACTCAAAACAATAGAAATAAAGTCATAAAATTGAAAAATATGATTAGAAATTCAAACCAAGAGGACTGGAACATGATTTAATAATACCTATAAGTTTTTTAAACAATAAAACAAGTTATAAAATCACCTCAAAACAAGTAAAAAGTGTGATAGATAGAGGGGTGTCCCACCGGGCATGCCATAAATGTATGCACTAAAATATAGATCGATGAAAAGAGTAAGCAATAAAACTAATTCCTAATCTAAATTAAAACAAAAGTTTAGATTTAGATAATATAGAGGAAAAGAATGATACCTTCACTTACCAAGTGAATATGTCCCTTATTGAGTGGATTTTATCATGCTTGGTGAAGGATTGTGGTTACTCAAGGATTTGTGAAATATTTTAGCATCATGCACCTATGGAGAATGATTACTTGATTTCCAAGATGATAAAAATATCTCTAGATTTTTTTACAAGCCCATGATCATCCTTTTAATAAGGAAGGATGAAGGGTGAATTTATATACTTTTGGATGGGAGAATTGATGATTGATATTAATCTTGATTTATTTGGAAATTTTAAGTTTGGATAGATGGGATTTGATCAATGAGTCAACTGATTTGATTTTGATCGATTGATTTGATTTCCATTCTTCATGTGTGGGGAGGGGGGAGGCATGGGGAGTAGTTGGATTAAATGGGGTCATGGTGTAATTGATTGATAAATGTGGTGGTGTTAGTGTAACTTTTTTAATATTATGGTAGACTAATTAAATATGGATTGGTGACAAGATTAGGGTGTCAAAATTAGGGTGTCTATAGATGTAATTACATGTTTAAATCCACTCATAAAAATTTGTCAGCATCATCACAACCTACCATAAATATTGTATTGGAACAAGATATATAAGGCAAACAAATGATTATTAAAAACATATATTTTGTTGATATTTAGTGGTGACTTTCCAAATGGGAAGGTATGTAAGAGACATCTTATTATGTCCTATCACATGGAAATATTTTAATAATTTAATCAATTCATGGGAAAATAATACAATCAACTAACCATCAAACATTCCCAAACATATTCATAATCAAAATTATTAAAAATAATAGTTAACAATCGAGAGTATGAATTGAAGGGGTTATTCAAGAGTTGCATATAGACATGTATGGGCTTTAAAATCATATATTTTATCTTTGTAAGATTATTCTAGGATATATGTTTCTAAAAACCACCTCTTTTGATCTCCATTTCCATTGTTGAAATGCCCTCCTTGGTAATGCCACCCATCTTTGTTACTTAGCCCAACTCTCTTCTTAAAAATGTGTCCTTTTTTTACTTATACTCTTATCAAGGGTAGATTCAAAGGCATCATCCTTAGAATATCTCTCCTACCAGGAACCCCATTATTTAATAATTTATAGGCTATGAGAATTAAATGCTATTAATTTTCATTCTACATGCCTTTCTTGAAAAAAACTTTTCCTAAAAAAATATTTGGTGGATAGAGGTTCTATTTTATACAAAATCTTTATATTTATGGAAGTAATGCATCCCATGTGGTTGAAACTATTCATCTAACTAAAAAATATTACTCAATCTTAAAATATTAATGCCAGATGATGATAGGGTCTACTAACACATTAAATTTAATGATGTTTGTCTATTTAACATCATTTTCAAAAATAAAAAAGCTAAAGGTTAAATACAATATGTTTTATTTAGTTAGGAGTATATTTATAAGAACCATCCACATTTCCTATGCTTCAAATTATAATCATATAATGTCAATTCCATTTCCATCCACCACCAATCTCAATTTCACAATATTATGCAGAGAGAGTCAGTTTAAGGAAGTGCTACAAAACTTTTTTTTAATTTTTATTTTATAATTCACCAACATTGGGAAAATCAAACATGTTTTTTTATGACATCCTCCATAGAGCTGTGAAATGGCTAAAGGCTTTTTAAGCTCATACATACTGATAGAAGTGCCTACTAAAGTATTAGTTCTTTCAATGGTCTTATTTCTTGTGCTATATGTTTTTAAATTAGAACAAGAACCATAGTGTTTAATTTAAATGATAACACCACCTAATATTTACCGATGACAAAGGCACTTCATTATGCAACATTTAAAACTCTATCAAATCATCGATTAAAAACTTCTTGTAACAAGACACAACCATTGTCCATGAAATAAATTCAGAGTCTAGACTACTAATATTATTTACACATGATTTTATTGGGAGATTATTATCACCTGAGTTATAATTTAGTCCTTATAATTATTCAATCTATGGGCCATAATTAAATATAGCCTATATGATATAACTTAACCAAATGGTATGACTAAGCCAAAATCAAGAAGTCATGAAATGGATTGGTGACTTATGCACCTAGTGGGTCCCTTTTGCTTGAAAAAATACTTATCAAATTATACTATTGGGGTATGAGATATTCAAAATGGTTATCATAAGTTGACGTAAATTCATATTTGTGAGTTGACCCATATCAAAAACTTGCATTTATTGATAGCAAGTCATCAAATAACTTAGTCAAAATATAATAAAGATAGTTTTGAATAATAATTTTAAAATTAACATAGGACCATTGGGTCTTAGATGTAATGACCTCTTATGAATAGACTTGCTATAAGGGACACAAGGAGGGATGATGATGCTTGTCAAAAATCAATAGAAACTAGGTATTAATTCATGTTTTTAATAAAACAAGTACATACTTGGACCCAAAAAATTCTCATGACTACTAGGAATCCCTCAAGTCAATACATTTTATAATTATATATAATGCAAAAAACTAGGTACTAATAAATGCATAAAAAATCATCCAAATCAATTGGTCACTACTCATGCCAAGTGATGCAAGATCATCACTTAGAGGGAGCATTTTTATCAAAATTTAGATTGTTTACATTTAATTAGGTCTGATTATGATTTTTATGGTTTTAAAATCCCCCAAACATGCTTAGATTTCAAATTGGTAGTCTAGGAATGCATCTAGGTAGTCTAAATTTCAAATTTTGGGTTTCCTGCCAAAATTAGTTATTTTCAAAATTTGAATTTCTTATGTGTTTTAGGAATTGTAGGGGTAAATTAAAAGCTTTAATAAGTTTATTAAAATTTTATAAACACAAATAGTGTATTTTTGAAACAATATCAAGTGTCCAAAGACTCATTTGTATGAAAACCTATATGTGACCACATTTGCATACTTGGTAACTCACCTTGTAACCATTGACAGGTGACCAAGGTAGTTATAATGCTTGATATTCATAAAAAAGAGATAATTTTTAAATTTTATTCAGTTATTAAATGTTTTTTAAGATACCATACTTGAAGGAAGATAAAAAAAGTAGTTCCCTATTAAAAAAAGTGTATTTAAACCCCTGTTTTGAAGTTGTTCTTTGTGTGCGAACTATGTTGTGTTGTTAAAGAATGAAGGATTTTGAAATTGTATTGATAAATTTGTGTGAAGTTTAATTTTATTTATGGTAAATAGGTTTCAATAAGGTATCCAAATAATTTTCAAGAACCATATAGGATAGATAGACAAACACTGTGTTTTCCTATACCCTATTTTATTTGGCATAGATTGTGTGTTGTTCTATGTAGGAAATGATATTTCCATAGAATTAAAAGAGATTGGTATGTTAAGGTAAGTTTATTTAGGTTTTTTAGAGTCTCATTGAAACCATCTTTTTCATTACTTTGTGTTTTTCTTATTTTACAGGAACACAGGCCTGTAGTTACATTGTCTTCTTGCATAGCCAACTATAGATTGGGATAGAAACCCTTAGCAGTGAATTGGGAAGTAAGAAAAATTATTTGGGTAGGTTTAAATAGGTCAATATATACCTAATAAATATTTTATATATCCTTGAAACACCTTGAAACATCCACAAGTGAATTTTGTTCACTCTTAGCTAGTGATAGGCTCTTAAAAACCCTAAACTAGGGTTTTTTGCATAACTCCATTTATAACTATCCCAAATTCACAAATTTTATTATTATAAACCATTTTTAGATGATAAAAACTATTAAAATGGTTTTAAGTGTTTACAGACTCATTGGTATGGACTTTTGTTGATTGTCTTGTGTTTAGGCTTAAGGAGGCCTAATTGGCGAAGGCTAGTGACTTGAAAGTGGGTCTATAACTGGACTTATATATTAAAAATTCATATATAGGTGGGTATAAATAGAGGGTAACCATAAATACTTATATTTTTTCCAAATTATTTGTAATTTTTCTATAATAATAAGAAAATAAGGTACAAAGGGCTATTAGGAAGAGTAAAAAAACTAGAGAGTGTGATCAAAAGAATAGAGTTAAGAATAAATACAAGGAACCTCTACATAGTTTTGGTATCATATAAAATATTATATACTTGAGAACAAGTTGGAGAGAGAATATCCTTTGGAAAAGATAACAACAGGTACTTGTTTGATAGATTTCCTAAATAAGGATCAAAATGACACCTAGGAGGAATAAAGGAGGTGTTGTAAGGAACCAAGGGAATTAAGATGTTGTGTTGGCAAACTTGAATGACATTAGAAGAAACTTGAATTCTAGGTTGAATATTTTATAATGAAACTAAATAAGAGGAGTCCTAATAGGGGACTTAGACAAGGAATATGAGCCATAAGACCATGAGGAAGTAGAAGGAAAAGAAATAATGGAAGGACCTAAAGAGTAGGGTATAGAGAGACTCATGAAGGTGATCATGGGTCAAGGATCCAAATCAAATGTGGAATCACCCACATATGCAAGTGATAATTTGTGGAGAAGAACTCATGGATTGGGTGAATGAGTTAGACAAGTATTTTTAGTATGAAGAGGTACCTGATGAGAAGAAGGTCAAGTTTGAAAGAACCAAATTGAAGGGGATTGCTTCATTATGGTGGGAATTAATAAATATGAGATAAGAAATAAGGGGAAGAAAAATATAGATTCTTAGGATAGAATGGTTGTGAATCTCAAAGGCAAATTCTTTCCAGGTGACTATGAGACAAACCTATTCAGACAATTGTAAAATTTGAAGCAAAAGGAAATGACAGTATAGGCATACACATAAGAGTTTTATAACATGACCATTAGATCAAGATATGTTGAGGAAGATAAAGATAAGATTTCAAGGTAATTAAATGGCCTAAGGTACAACCTACAAGATGAACTAACACTTGTTAGCCCAAGAACACTAGAGGAATGCTACCAATTTTCCCTCAAGGCTGAAGATAATTTGAATGAGAAACATAATCAACAAAATAAAGGAAGTGGAAGAAATTTTATAGGTAGAGGACATCAAGGGGGAAAAATGATCACAAATAAGTGATCAAGGTGAGTCAATAAATTCACAATAGTAGTCCACTAATTCAAGAGGTGGATTTAGAGGTAGGAGACCTTTTAATAGAGGTGGTTATACATCAAGGGGTAGAGGAAAAATTGGATTATTAAGAAGGTGTTTCAAGTTCAATAAGTTTTCTATCCATAATTCATGGGAATGCCCAAAGGACCAGCCAGTAAGAATCCTAAGAAATGAAGGGATAAATTAGATTACATAAGGAGGTGAGGAAGATAGTGTTTTCTCTCCATCACACATGGAAGAGCATAAAATGGGATAATCATTTCTCATGAGGAGGGTGATAATAAAGCCACCCAAGGAGAAGGAGACATTGTAAAGGAAGACTCTCTTCAAGACAACTTGCAAATGCTAAGGTAAGTGTTGTAAAATGGTTATTGATTCAGGAAGTACAAATAATCTTGTTTCATTAGAAATGGTTAACAAGTTTGGGCTGAAGAAACTACCTCATCCCAATCCATACAAGGTCTCATGGTTGAATAAGGGAAAAAAAGTCTTGGTGAGTGAACAAAGCTAGGTAGAGTTCCAAATTGGAAGCTATAAAGATAAGGTGATTTATGATATCATCCTAATGGATGTGTGCCATGTGCTTCTTGGGAGGCCTTGGTAATATGATAGGAAAACCACTCATGATGGAAGAAGGAACCTGTACAATTTGATGAAGGATTGAGTTAGTCACACTTTGATGCCCTTGAAGGATGAAGAGAATGATAAAAAAATTGGCTCACACGTGATGTTGGTAAGTAGTAAAGAATTTTTGAATGCCATGTATGAAGAAAAGATACACTTTGATTTGGTAATTAAGCTTATTAATATTATGACATACACTAAGATCAATGAGCTACCCCAAGAGATCCAATAAATGTTGGAGAAGTATGCAGACATAGTTGTTGATGAGCTTCCTAGCATATTATCACCTATGAGGAGTATAACACATCACATAGACTTTATACCTATAGAAAGTCTACCAAACAAGGAAACCTATACAATGACCCCAAAAGAGAATGTTTAGATCAAAAGACAAGTGTAGGAGTTTTTTGACAAATGGATGATCAAAGAGAGCTTGAGTCCATGTGCAGTGCCCACAATTTTGGTGCCAAAGAAGGAAAGTGAATGGAGAATGTGTACTAATTCCAGGGCCATAAACAAGATCACCATAAGATATAGATTTCCAATTCCCAAGATGGAGGATTTTATGGATTAATTGAGTAGAGAAATTTACTTTTCCAATATTTACCTCAAGAGTGGATATTACTAGATAAGAATCAAGCAAGATGATGAGTGGAAGACTACTTTCAAGACAAATGAAGGGTTGTATGAATGGTTGGTCATGCCATTTTGTTTGACCAATGCACCTAGTACTTTTATGAAATTAATGAATGAGGTTATAAAATATTTCATAAGAAATTTTATATTAGTATATTTGGATGACATACTAATCTACAGCCAAAACAAGGAGGAGCATTTTCACCATTTTGAGTTGGTTATGAGAAGGTTGTAAGAAGAGAGGTTATTGATCAACCTCAAGACATGTGATTTAATTAAATTAAATCTATTCTAACTTGGATTTTTTATATCACAAGGTATGCTAAAAATGGACAAGAACAAGGTGAAGGCAAGCATGGAGTGGCCAACAGCTAGGATAGCAAGAGAGGTATGAAGTTTATATAGTCTTTCAAGTTTCTATAGGAAGTTCATAAGTAATTTTAGTGGAATATGTGCTCCCACCATTGACACCATCAAGGGAGACAATAAAAAATTTGTGTGAAATGAGAAGGTAGAGAAGAGTTTCCAATACTTAAAGCAAAGAATCACAAAGCATCCCATACTAGCATTGTCAAACTTGAACAAGGTGTTCCAAATAGAGTGTAATGCAAGTGGTGTAATAATAGGGGCTATCCTAAGGCAAAAGGGAAAACCTATAGCTTATTTTAGTGAGAATTTTAATGATGCCAAGAAGAAGTACTCATCCTATGACTTGGATTTTTATGAAATGGTGTAAGTATAAGTACGAAGGTATGTGGAAAGGTGCAAGATTTATCAATTGGTAAAAGGTAACAGTAGTAATACATGTTTGTATTATCCCCTACCAGTCCTAAATAGGCCTTGGGTATCCATAAGTATCGAATTTGTGATGGGATTTCCTATTAAACAAAGGTGTTTTAATTTAATTTTTGAATTTTTTGATAAATTCTCTAAAATGGTACACTTAATACCATGTAAAACCACTGATGATGCCACAAACATGGCTAATTTATTTTTCAAGGAGGTAGTGAGACTTCATGGACTGACCATGAACATTGTTTCTAATATGGATACCAAGTTTTTTGGTCACTTTTGGAGGACATTATGGAAGAATCTAGGAATAAATTTGAGTTTTAGTTCAGCTTACCATCCTTAGACAGATGGGAAAATAGAGGTGGTGAATAGAAGTTTAGGGAACTTGTTGAGGTGTTTATCTAAAGACCATCCCAAATAGTGGGATCTTGTGTTTCCTCAAATAGAGTTTGCTTATAATGATTATACCAATATGAGCATTAGTATAATTCCATTCTAGGTGATCTATGGCATGCATCCTAGAGGCATATCTTAGGTTAGAAACATCAGCCATATGGACAAGAGAAGTCTTGAAGGTGAAGAGTTTGTAGTGGCAATGAAGGAGATACATTAAAAAGTAAGAAAGCATTTGAACTCTAGGGTTGACAAGTACAAGAAAAAAACATATTTGAGTATAAGAGAAGTGAATTTCTAGGTTGAAGACTTAGTATTAGCTCATATAAGGAATTAAAGGTATTCAAGGGGTGAATATAATAAGCTGAAGATGAAAAATATAGGTCCTTACAAAATTCTCAAAAAGTTTGCAAATAATGCACACGAATTGGAGTTGCTAAGTGGGGTATGAATTTAACCTATATCTAATTTTATAGACTTGTACACTTGTAAATAAGGGAATGAAGTAGTAAATACAGTAGATGATGTATCTACAGTAGGCCCAGATTGGGCAGGATAGTTGCCTAAGGCTAAGACAGAGGAGATGGAGTGCATATTGGATAAACAGGTGATCAAGAGGACTAGAGACAAGTAGTATTTCAATTATTTAGTCAAATGTAAGAATAATCCAATATAATATGACATGTTCATGACTTAATATGATATAAAAAAGTGAGGGAATACTCTGGAAGCACTCATGGATAGTAGTCATTTTTTTTCTTTTAGTGGGAGTATGATGTAGGAACACCACTTAAAGGTAACATTTTTGTCAAATTTTTTATTTTTTTCATTAAATTATGTTTGATTAATCTTTGGATGGATTTAAAAATCCCCAAGAATACTTATATTTCAAATTGGTAGTCTAGGAATACATCTAGGTAGTCTAAATTTCAAATTTGGGATTTCCCACCAAAACTAGTTGTTTTCAAAATTTAAATTTATTGTGTTTTTAAACTTGTAGGGGTAAATTAAAATCTTGATTAGGTTTATGAAAAAGTTATAAACACCAATAGGGGCCTATTTAAACTATATCAAGGGTCCAAAGACTCATTTCTATGAAAAACCCATACTTGGTAACTCACATTGTAACCATTGAAGGGTGACCAAGGTAGTTGCAATGCTTGATCTTACTAAAAAAGAGAGAATTTTAGAATTGGATTAAATTATTTCATATTTTTTAAGATACCATACTTGAAGGAAGATAAAAATTAGTTCCCTATTCAATAAAGTGTATACAGACCCTTGTTTTGATGTTGTTCTTTATGTGCAGACTGTGTTGTGTTGTTTAGGAATAAATGATTTTATAATTGTATTTATAATCATGTATGAAGGTTAATTTTATTTATGGTAAACAAGTTTCAAGAAGGTATCCAAATAAATTTCAATAATCATACATGATATATAGACAAACACTGTGTTTTTCGTATACCCTATTTTGTTTGGCATAGACTATGTATTGTTTTATGCAAGAAATGATCTTTTCATCAACTTATAAGATATTTGGTATGTTGAGGTAAGTTTCTTGAGTTTTTTTAGAGGCTCAATGAAACCCTCTTTTTAATTACTTTGTGTTTTTATTTTTATACATGAATATAGGCCTATAGTTACATTATCTTCTTGTACAATCAACTACATATTGGGTTAGAAACCTTTAGTAGTCAATTAGGAGGTAAGAACCATTGCTTGGATAGGTTGCACCAGGTCAAGATAGATATAATAAAACTTTTAAAGATCCTTGAAACACCTTGAAACATCCATAATTGAATTTTGTTCATTCTTAGCTGGTGATAAGCTCCTAAAAACCTTAAACTAGGGTTTCTTTCATAGCTCCATTTCCAATTGTCTAAAATTCACAAATTTTGGTAGTCTGATCCATTTTGGGATGATAAAATTGATTCCATGGTTTTAAGTGTGTATAAACTCTTTGGTATGGACTTTTTTTTATTGTCTTGTGTTTAGGCTTGAGGAGGCCTAATTAGGGAAGGCTAGTGACTTGAAAGTGGGTCTACAGGTGGACTTAGATCTAGAAAATTAGTATACAAGTGGGTCCAAATAGAGGGTAGCCAGAAATAATTTTGGTTTGTCCAAATTATTTTTACCTTTTTCATACTATTAATAAAACATGGTACAAAGGGATACTAAGAAGAGTCAAGAAACTAGAGAGTGTGATCAAAAGAATAGGGTTAAGACTAAATCTAAGGAACCTTTGCATCAATAAGATAGGTAAGTCATATGTCCATATTTTTCATATAGCTATAATGATTACACCCATTCCACAAGATTATTTCTCTACTACCCATAATCTACATATAGTTCATTGTCTCTGATTATACTCTCCCTCACACTAAGGGGGTTGTGCACCTACATCACAAATAGATGAACATAAGCTAATTATCCAAAACATAATATAAAATCTGCATAACAATAAAGATTATAATTATAATGATATACAATGTCAATTATCACCTATAATTGCATAACATGTATTTAGATGAATGATAATTAATTCCATTAATTTAAAATGCATAAATATACAAGACATGATAAAAATATTTAATTGTTCCATAGTACATAAATAATAATGTACATCTCTAATCATACATAAGTAAATCGGTGTTCTCATCATTAATCTTACTCTATATTGTTAATCATAAGTAAGTACCTTTGAACTTCAACATGGGAAAAACATGATGTGACATTTACAGGTTTAAGGTTTTGAATATTCTAACCTTGGTGGTTTATTTTGTGATGGAAATTTATGAGACCAATATTAGTAGGATACAAACAAAGGATAATGAGACATAGGATGTCCAAAATACCATGTGTTAAACAAGGTTTCCAAATTCTTCCTACAATTTTTTGACTCTATATTGATGAGTTGGAGGAAATAATTTAAGATACACTGAGTGCCACATATATGTGCTTGCTCTTTGGAGCTTGTATTAAAATTATCTTAAATATTTATGTTATGAAATTTGAATGGATAGGCTTATTGTTAATACAAAGAGAATATATTTATCCAACCCTTCCAAAATGAGAAGTTGCATATAAATATTTATGTTTCAATTGACAAGAGTAAAATAAATGCTGAAATGAATATTTTCCTTCCCATTATTAAATTAAAAAATCAAGCAACACATCTCTTCTCCATAAACAATAATTAATTTTAATAATGAAAGTATGATTCAACATTTAAGAAAATATGAATGTTTTATCATTTAATAATCCAAAAAAAAAAAGAATATATTATATTATTCTTTTATGAACTTTTGTAAGGTATTTGATACATTTCTTGACACTTTAGTTGACAATCTTAAGGCTTAAATTATTTCAGCCTTGGTGGTTTCGCTTGTGATGACACTTTATGAGACCATTTTTAGTAGGGTATGAATAAAGGATGGTGAAACAAATGATGTCAAAATTAATATAGGTTTTAAATGAGTTTACCCATACCCTCTTATACAGTTTGGACTCTACATTGACTAGCAAGAGTAAATAAATTTAGATACATTTCGTACTGCAAATGGTTGATTACTCTTTGAATTCTCTATTGTAATTCACCTATATGCAAATGACATTATTTTTATGTCTCATTTAATGAGAGGTCTCAAGAAATAAATTTATATATTAGCATAATTTTATGATACTCATGATCTTCGAGTTAATTTAGATAAATCAAAAGTCATGGCTTTTAACATCTTTTAAAATAAGGCAAGTTAGGTGATTTTTACTTATAGAAGTGACTATTTAGGTAGTCTCTTCATATGTATATTTGGGGGTTATCTTATTTGGACCATACTTTATCTTGACTATAGGTGTATATTATAGAAAAAATAATGGATATGAAACTCATACCACCCTTAAAAATCAATTTTTGGGTTTAGTTTCAAGACATTAAGATGAATACTCATTTCTTCCAATAATTGATCATACCTACTTGTTAGGAATTATTACATATATTTTATAATTTATAATACACTATACATTGTTTTAGTTATATAAATAAATATATATTTATTGGTTTATTGTAAGGTTTTAACAACATCCACATATATTATTATTTGCTAAAGGATAATTGATCCAGATGGCCATTTAGAGTAGAATTTTAAAGTTGTCTAAAAACCCATTTTTTAGTTTTTTTTAATCAATTTTCATATATTACATTTTTGTGGTCCTTTGGTGAATAATTCAGACTCTAAACTTAGGAAAAATAATATACATGATTTTTGGAGGCATCCTTATAGGGAATCAAAATTAGTTCTCTTGATGAGCTTTCCAACACATCTCATGGTTTCAAATTCGAGTCAATGAGCTAGGAGATATGACCTTGACAAGTAGCACTACTAAATATAATAATGTCATCAACAAAAAATATGATATTTTTCCACTTTTCCAATTCATTTACACTTCTAAGTTTGATACATGTCATCTCCATGTGAATTGACCTTTCAGTTCCCATTCAAATCCCTTTATTTACTATTTTTTGTATTTTTTTAGTTTTAGCATTGTATAGCTATAAAGTAAATAGTTTGGAGTGAAGAAGGGGAGTTTAAGTCATACATATGTAGATACTAAATTTTGGTATTATACACTTTTAAATTTTATTTTTGTTCCTACCTTCACCCCACATGACTTGTGTGTAAATATATGACTTTATTTCGCCATTCTCTCAAATCCATATGCTATCTATGGGTCCAATTCTTCTAAGTTGTCAGTCACCTACTGTAATTTCACTAGTCTATGCCAAAGTAGTAAAATATTTTACTCATACATATCTAGATAATCATATGTATTCTTGTCCCATAAATAGAAACATCAAACTTAGATGGTACCATCTACATGAAGTTATCTAAATCTGATAGTTTTTTCCTTCATCTAACAATGATCATATTTCAAAATCAAATCATTACTATGTGTTATCCCATCTACCTTTCATATCAATGGCATGAAAAATTACCCAAATAATCTCAGATAAATACAAAATAAGTCTAATATTATTATCTATCTAGCACTTATTTGAGACATGTTTATACCCTATTGCACATTCAAAGGGATTTCCCTATTCTTCCCAATTTACCAATCAATCACAAGAAGTAAGTCTTAGATAAGTTTGAAGCACCTTAAATACAAGACAAATTTTCCATATTCCAAGTTTTTAAATTTATATTATAGGTTTCATGAATTCAAGGATCACTAACTACACATATATACCTAACAGGGAGATTTACATGTGGTTTATGTATACACATAATATTTTAAAACTTTATCAATTACTTTTTTTTCTCTTGTAAGAAGCCATTGAGTCTCTCTTATTACATGCCTTAAAGGGTGCACCAAGAAAGGGGTGGGAAAACCATTAGTGCTTTGCAAGATTTTTATCCCCTTTACCACCACTTATAATCAACACAAAACATCTCCTATACACTTCCCTAAGCTTTGACTTCTCCCTTACACACTCCTCCAAGTGATTTAATTCCTTATTCAGCCCTTATCTAATCCAAAAGTCATTTTTGACATTTATCAAACAAATTCAACATGGATCGACCATGTACTTAAATTATATTTACACATTATGGGACTCATTGGATGTGGCCAACCTAGTTTGGGACCTAATTTGATTTCATGAATTAACATTATAGGGTTGATTGGGCCGACTCTATCAACTAAAATTTCATAAGGGGATAGGGTTAGATTCAGCTATATATACACATCCATTTCTACTATTTCTTAGGAAGAGAATAAGAATAACATCATATATTGTGCATTTGCTTATCCACCATTCTACTTGAGGAACATTACTTAGGGTTCTAATACTAAACTTAGAAATATGTATCTTGTCTTATGGAGAATTATTTTGGATGCATACAGTTGTGTATCCTAGATCTTACTTATCCTTGTTATCCTTACATACCAAAACAACCTATTGTTAAGCACTTTGGCCAAGGGAGAGATTAAAGATCAATGGGTTCATCTTCAAAGGTAAGTATTATTAACTTTGTTCCTCATTTATTAAAGTAGATAGATTTTATTTTATCAGCTTATATTATTCTCTCCCATGCATTATTATTTCCTAAACATTATCTTAAGTATAGATATTTTATGCATGTTTACTTTTATGTTTATTACCCCCATTTTGTGTCACAAGCTTTGGTGAGAACTAGATTGATTTTAATTTTCTTTACATTTACTTTATGAATATAGAAAACATAAGACCTAACTAGGGTTATTTCATGATGTTACTTGACTAAAGGCTTTAGAACCATCTCTAGTGAAATTATTGTTGTCATGGGGCCAGCTCGATGGAGCTAAAACCCATGCAGTACCACTTGATCTCACCCAAGTTCCTCTTTGTGAAAAAAACTCTAAGATAATTATGGACCATGAATTCAATGTTTACCTACATAATAACACACATAACATGGTGGCATTATACTTATATTTCAATGGATTAGTATCATAAGTCAAATATAACACTTGCAAAGACTAGGAAATCAAATCAAACACACATGAACATTCTAAAAATGAAAGAATAACTGGGAAAATGTGTATTATATTTACTCTTATAGGAAAAAATGGTCCAAAGTATAATATATAGGCAAAATAACCACATACATAACAACCAATGAGTCAAGCTCAACCAATAATGCTCAAAACCACTTCGATGATTATAATGAACAATTCCCTCCCAAGGTATAATTACCCTCTGCCTAGGACAACCCAACACCTACTTCACAAAATCTAAAACCAAAAGAAATTCCCACAAACACTAGCATGATGTTGCATGGATACATGCCCACAACCCATAATAACTCAAGACAGAATGTAAAATTCTTTTCTTTCCAACACTTTTCTAGTCTAGACTTGTGTTCATTCAAATCACTGCACAAAGAAAGATATCAGATCACTTGATCAACACATACCATCTCATGAATGTGGATGGATGTATGATGATATCTTGGTGTTTTCCAAGAACTAAGAAGAGAACTAGGTACACATTGCAAAAAATTTCAAGCTATTGAGGGAGGATGATTTGTTTATGAATAAGGAAAAGTGTTCTTTTAACTAGGAAGAAGTTTAATTTCTTATACGTGTGATCTGGGAAGGAAATATCAAGCCTAACCCAAGGAAACTTGAAGTAATTAGAGAGTATGAGCCACCTAGAGATGTACATGGTGTGCATTATTTTTAGTGTTTGGTGAATTATTATATAAGGTTTGTTATCCATTATTCTAAGCTTGCTAGTTCATTGACATAGTTACTAAATAAGGAGGTTAAGTGGTTGTGGTCTACAAAGTGTCAGGAGGAATTTGAGCTTTTAAAGGAGAAACTGACTACATAACTTTTGTTTTCTTTGGTGGACTTCAATAAGCCTTTTGAGGTGCAAAAAGATGTATCTAATTTTTCCATTGGTGGGGTACTAATTGAAGATAAGCATCTAGTTACATTTGAGTCAAGAAATCTCAAGGATGAAAAGAGGAATATACTATCCACAAAAAGGAAATGATGGTTGTGGTAGATTATCTGAAAAGGTGGAGGCACTAATTTTTGGGTGTGCTTCATCATCAAGATGGATAATGTGCCAAATTATTTATTTTTGACTTAAAATAATTTAATGCTAAACTAAGAAAGATGGCATGATTTTATAGTTGATTTTAATATGGAGATCATGCATACTATGGGTAAGGAAAATGCGTTTTCATATGCACTTAGTAGGAAGCAATAACTAGCATTTTTTGTAACATCAACTACTCCAGTGTTTACTCATGAGGAGAGTTAGGTAAAGTTGAAAAGAGAGTTGATGGAGAAGATTCAGGAGGCCTTGGTCTAGGATCCTCAAGTTGATGCATTGAATAAGACTATAGACAGATAGACTCTATTATGTAGTAAAAACAAGTTCATCATCTTAGATGGGATGTTGTGGTTTTTTTAGAGTCATGTCTATGTTCCCAAGTGAGGGATCTTATAGAGAGAATTGGTCAAAAAATGTCATGATTCTTTGTGGGTAGGTCACCCTGGGTAGAAATGCACTTTACCTCTTTTAGAAAGGGGCTTATACTAGCTAAATATAATTAAGGATGTGGATGAGTTTGTTCACTTTTATTTGATCTGTTAATAAGATAAAATTGAGCATCAGTTATTGAGAGGCCTTCTCCAACCTCTGCCTATTCTTGTGAGGCTATGGGTAAGCATGAGTATGGATTTTATCACCATCTTTCCAAGTGTAAATGGAAACTATAGCATCATGGTTTTTATTGATAGATTTACCAAGTATTCCACCTTGATTACATGTAAGCATCCTTATAGGGTAGAATAAACTATAGGGTATTTCATTCAAAATGTGGTAAAGTATTGGGGGATTTCCTTGAGCATCAAATTGGATAGAGATGCTCATTTTACAAGCAACTTCTAGTAGGAGCTATTTTGGTTGGTGGGCATAAAGTTATAATTATCCATGATAGATATTAATGTGTAGACAAAGTAGATCAATATAGTGTTGGAGTCTTACTTGTAACATTCTGTGCAAAGTGACCAAACTAATTGGCCATATCTATTAGACATTACACTATTTTCCTATAATATTCAAAAAAATGAGTCAAACCTTTGTTTGAACTCATGATGGGAAAAAAATCTTTATTGCCTCATATGGTGATTACTAGATACTTTAGAAGGTCTTAATTGAACATAGAATATTTTAAGGATTGGCAGGAGCATGTTGATATTTTAAGGTTGCATTTGTCGAAAGTTAGCGATTGTATGAAGAAGTAGTAGACCAGTCTAGATAATCTATAGAGTTACTAGTGGGTAGAAAGGTAATGTTAAGGATGGAGCCAAAAATTTTCAAAGATTCTCATACTATAACTAAGACCTTAGTCTGCAAGTATTATGGTGTTAAGCACGAGATATACTGAGAGGGGGGGGGGTGAATTAGTATATCATATATCTTATAAAACTTTCCCTTAACCAAATTCCACTTAATCAAACATTCAAGATATGCAATAAAACTCAAACAATAAACACCACACAAGATATAGAGAGACACCAGATATAACGTGGAAACTCAATGTGGGAAAAACAATGGAGAACAATCTCAAGTATATGAATGAGCACCAACCCAAACAATATTCTCAAGCACCAACTTGCAGGAGCACCAACCCCTTTGTTGAGCACCAACCCAGCAACTATTCATGAGAACCAACCCACAGGAGTACCAAACCCTTTGCCAAGCACCAACCCAGTGACAATTCATGAGTACCAACCCACAAGAGCACCAACCTAGCAACAATTTGTGAGCACCAACCCATAGGAGCACTAACCCCTTTACTGAGCACCAACCCGGCAATAATTCATGAGCACCAACCCATAGGAGCATCAACCCCTTTGCCGAGCACCAACCCATAGGAGCACCAACCCCTTTGCTGAGCACCAACCCAACAACAATTCGTGAGCACCAACCCACATGAACACCAACCCCTTTGTGTATACCACACACCTATCTCTCAATGTTGTTATCTCAACAAATGATAGCTCATTACAACATCTCTTTCCTCTCTCTCACCTTTGCTCTTCTAAGCTAGATATAACAAATATAAATCATATTCATCTCTCACAATTGCTCTTCTAAGCTAGATATTACAATATCAAATTAACCTCTCTCTTCAATATTACATTTGGCTTTTCAAGCCTTTATTTATAGCTTTCCAAATGACCTTTGGCCTTCCCCCTTTGTGACCCTTCAATCCTCATGGAAAATGGAGCCAAACTTGTATGAACCTTCATATCCTTGCATTTGAAAAGTCATGTGGTGACCCTTCATGAGCAAAAATGTCCTTCGCTCTTTTGTCCTCATATTGATGACTTTTCATAATCCTCAAAGTGTCCCTTCATGAGAAATTGCACCCTTCCTCTTTTGTCTTCACTTGGTGACTCTTGGAATTCCCCAAGATGACTCTTCATGGGAAAATGTGTCCCATCCTTCTTTTGTCTTTACCCTATGGCTCTTTGATTTCTCCATGGGCCCTTCTTTTGTCTCATATGCAACCAAAAATATATTCGTTAATATTAAATAAATATTAACTCACATTAGCCAAGATATATCTATTACAAATAACATTAAATGCAATGGGGCCTTTATCACCAATAATGCTAGACCTTTGACATCAATGACAAGATTTCCAACATATGGGCTATATGAGATTGTGGCTAAGGTGGGCAAGGTTGCTTATAGGCTGAAGTTCACTAAACACATGAAGGTGCATCCTATCTTTCATGTGAGCTAGTTGAAACATTTTGTTCTTGATTAAGATGAGCGAGATTGGAGTCAACCTAATCATCCTCCTATGAATGTGATGGATAATTTGGATTGATAGTTGGAGCAGATACTTAAGATGAAGAAAAAAGGTTGGAGAAATTGAATGTGAAGGGAGTTCCTAGTGAATTTGGTTGGAAATACTTCAACAAGATGGGAGTAGGAAAAATCCCTTTGGAAGTATAAGGATACGGTCAGGGAGTTCCTTTCTAGGAATAAAGGCCTCAATCCCTTGGCTTAGAGATGAGCCTGAATAGGGGACTTCCTCCAAGATACATATGGTGGAGTCTTCATGACACCAAGGACATCACCAATTTTAAATGGGGGAGTCTATGATGGATGTAAAACTTTTACATCCAAACCAAACATTCAAAAACTATCAAGTGAGCTATTTATCCTTTCTTTGTGCAATGATTTGAATGAGTGAAAGTATGAACTAATAAACTATTAAAAATCAAAGTTATTGTGATTTATGCCTTAATTTATTATGGGTGGTGGGCATCTACATATACTATTTTGTATGGGTGTGTGTGTGGGCAGTTCTATTGGTCTATATTTCATGAAGTTGGGTCATTTCCTTATAGAGAGTAATTAGACCTTGGGAAGTGATTGTCTATTGTAACCATTTGAGTAGTTACTAAGCATTATCTATTATCACTAACTTTGTTGTTGTTGGTATGTGGCTGTGTGCTCACCTTATTATACTTTAGACTATTTTTTCCTAAAAGAGTAAATAAAATACACATTCTCCCAATTATCCTTGCACTGTGTAATTGCTATTGAGTTAGAGTAGTTTTCTAATTCATTATAAGTGTGTTTAAGATTATACATCTAATCCTTTAAATTACAAAAGCATACCATTATGTTATGTGTGTTCTTGTGTAGGTAATCACTGTAAACATGGTCCCTAGTTCTATTATAGCTCTTTTCTCATAAAGGAGCTCAAAGAGAGCAAGCAATATTGCATGGTTATAGCTCAGTCAAGCTAGCCCCATGATAATTATGGTATGGGAACCCCTTGGTTAGGTCTAGTGGATCCATCTTGGTCATGACCCTGATTATCTAAATGTACCAATAAGTGCTTGAGTATAAGTATGAGTTATCTTCTTCGAGATAGGATTAATTTGTATATCAACTACATTTTCCTTTGTATATAATTTGAATTCCCTCTTTAGAGTCTTAGATATGTTATTAGATCTCAACCATTCAATGGGGAGTGGTTGGGGTCAACTAAACCCACTTATCTTCCCATTTTTCATGATTAATTCTATCATTATAATTAGACCTAGGGTTTTAAGTGAAGGAGATTAATTTATGTGAGTTGAGCACATAGTCAGACCTATAGATCACACACAAAGTTGAAAGACAAGCATACATAACAAATTGTATTATAAAAAATAAGAAAAATAGGTAAATATAATACCATAAGTTAAACATAATTGATGATATAGTTTTAGTGCATACAAAAGTCCAAATCTTGATCTGAATGATATACAATCTATTTTTCCATCCTTCCTACTACCTACCTACAATATCAGTCCTCTACAAAGTAATTAAACACTAAGTATAGAATCCCTTTGTTATGATTTTAATATTTATAAAGTGCAATTTTAAATCAATTATTTATAAAAAATTTCAAGTCTTGACACCTCTAGCTATAATTATTATTTATTCATTTATTTTTTCCATTAATAAATTAATCTTTATTTGTGCAATTTATCCACTAGATATCTTGTATTTGATAAAAATGTATAAAATGAAGAGAGAGAAAATATTATGTATCCATCATCAAATTTGAAGGGATTATTTTATTTTTAATGTTAAGGTCGTATGACAGAAGTTCCAATAGTTGAAATGAGTTTTGAATACATTGTTTTGTATAATTGATTGTGTACTACCTAACAATTGTAATAGTACTAAGTACTAGTTGTCCAATTTTTATCTCATAATAACCAATCACATTATGACATGTCACCATTTCAAAAAATTAGTACACCAATGTACAACATATTTGCACCATATTACTTAAATATTGGTCAACACTTTTATTAATGCATTTAAAATTTCTTATTTTAAATTAATTCAAATTGTGATTTTGCCTTCATTTCAACATGCCAAACAAAAAAAATTAAAAATATGTTAAAATTTTTAATGAATTAATTTTTATGTTATTATGTGATACCTAAGATGCAATATGAACTCCAAAACTTAGGGTTTGTCACTACTAGCACTTCTTCCCTATATTCGTCCAACATTTTCATGATGAAAAGTTGCATAAATATTTATATTTCAATATTTCAATTGAGAAGAATAAAATTAATGTTAAATTAGTAATTGTCACTAAATATTAAATATTTAACATTTATTGTTTTAATTTATATGTGTGTGATATGTATATCTTGATTTCAATAGAAATTGATCCATCCCCATTGACTGTTCCATGCCTTTACAATCACTTTCCAAGGATTGATGTAATTATCAATTATGGAGTGTTTTTCTCTAGTACATGTATTATTTCTCACTCTATTTCCATATTTTCCCACCCAATTACCATTTATTTTCACTATACTATGTTTTTAAATGGTTTTCCAAGAAGAGGCTTAATCATGATAAGACAATAGTCTCCAGGTTGTTGACAACTTTGAATTTAATAGGAAATGATGTCATTGGTTTTCCAATCTATTATGAAGCCATCCTGAATGACCCTATTGAATGTCATTTTAATGTGAAATATGAGATATTTCAAACCTCATTTAAAATATTCTTCATGTAGGCTATGATATATGTACATGCCTTATTCCTTAGTAGCTTATTTTTTATACCTAATTTATTATCCACCATAAAAAAAACTCAATTGGTGCATTGGTTATGGGGTAAAATCCTTATCTTATTCTACTCATATTATAATTATATATGTTCTAATAGTTTGATATTTTTAGTATCATTCTCTATCATTTTTTTATTTTTCTACAATTATTTACAAAGCCCTTTAGTGTTGTTTATCATAAGAGATATCAATTCTTTCTTCTTTTTTATCATATACTCATCCTTTTTTAAATTTACCAATTTTTCATATGAATTTTCATTTGATTCATATATCCTAATTTCCTTCAAAATTATTTCCATTGCCTTCAACTCTTTAGTGTGTAATTTTTTTTATATTAACTTAATTCAAAGCTCATTTTTTGCCTTACACTCTTATGGAGGAGATGTTTCTTTCAACTATGAGATTGAGCAATGGTAAAGTAGTGTGAAAGGACAAAGCCATACAAAATATGAAAGTAGTAAAATATTTTAAGGTGATATGGGTGGTATTGGTGATGGTTAATGATAGGTATTTCATGTGATGGATTCAAAGAAGCCAGGCTAGATACATGTACAAATTTTAGTGACATGTCACATATTTTAATGCAATATGTAGCTTCCACCAAACTACTTTAGTTACCGAGTATACAATTGAAATAGTTTCAATCTCAATGAAAAAAAGGTGAATCTTTGTGGTGTTTTTTTAGCCACATATTGGTATGGCCATATTATTTTTGAAAGAGTTTTGTTAGGTCAAAGAGTTTGAGAAATTCATTTCAAAATCCTTTTTGTGGAGGTTGTGTGTTATTATGCCCCAAAGGATGAGACTTTAATGTTCTAGTAAAGAATTATTTTTAATGAAAATAAGTGTAAAGTGGTGTAATACCATAAATTAATATGAAAATTTTTAATAAATGCTCTTATTAAAATTTTGGACATAAATTACATCACTTGTACATGTATTAGAAGAGATTTTATACTAAGTCTTAATTCCTCTTCATTTTTGGACTTTACATATTTACCATCTTTTATTATTGTGTAGCAGTTGAATTTAAATATAAGGGAGATATGCATGCCATACAATGAGTGCACTTTTGATATTAAATTTTATGTCAATCCTTAATGATTGATGTTGTTTCTATAAATTGTTAACTTATTGAGACTCCTTCTCTATGCTTTATGTATGGTTAGCACACATACCATTTTAAATGGCATATATCAATGATTAACCCATGTAATTGGGAGAATTGGAAAATGTGTTTGATTTTAGATATCCCATGGGGAACCAAATTACTTTTTGAAGGCATAAACACATACATGCATAATTTAGGTGGTTTTGAACCTAGATTGTTGACAATGTAAACAATTATGACTATTGTGTGTACTCCTCAACCTTATGATCTATTTTCCAACATATACACATGTGAATTTGAGATATGAGAACATAGTAACACATTAATTTCCGTTGATATACATGCTGGTGGAGAGTTTCAAAGAAGACAAAGATGGAAAAATTGATGGACAAAGCCAAAGGGTTTATAGTAGGAAAAATTAGTAGTGTAGAAAATATAAGTGTTGATGCTACTGGTGTTTTCATAAAAGATTTAAATAGTAACTCCATAACATTTGATGTAGATATGGATGTAATTAATCCTTACAACCATGACCTTCCCATTGGTGAAATTTCCTACTAAAAACAAGTCACAAATAGGTATTTATATGTTTGAGGTGTTTTAAAATTTGTATTGATTTCTTCCTAATAATCATCATCCTCTCCAAATGACTTTGAAATACCTACACAAACTAATAAAAAAATTAGGGCATGGAAACATTATATAAATATTTAAAACCTTGTACAATGGCTAGACTCTGATGTGAATAATGAGATGTCACTTAATTCAATGGGTGACTATTGATTTTTATTTTTTGATTACCCCATGACATTCAAACCTAGGGTTTTAATAATTTATAGTAGAATGGGTAAGAACCCAAAAAATAATGGAAAATTAATTAAATAATATCAATGAAATTGGTGTAATAACCCTCCAATCTGATACTGAAAAAATGTACCATTTTTTAATTAATTTATTTTTTTCCTTAAATTATCATCCCAAAGGGTTTCTTACTCACAACTAATAATACATGAGAAATAGATCAAATAATTTCAATTCTACTTTGTAATTCCATTTAAGTAATAATTTTCATAGTAATACCATGTATAAAATAAATAATTAATAATCCATTCTTGAACTCAATTTCCAAGTCAACCATTATTTCTCTTTCCATCACTGTAAATTTAATTATAGGGTTACACATCGTAATTGGGTTACACACTTAATACCAAAATCAAAGTATGCATCAGGACATGTTTCAGTATACTCTCATTATGAAGTGTAAAACTAATGATATATTCATAATGTAGATTTGTGTTCATATAATTTAAATCAACCTTTATAATAAGTGGCTATAATGTATATTTATTTCATTTCAAGTATTATTATAATAATATTTAAGTAGACAAGTAAGCTTTCATCTTTTGTTAGTCTAATAGTTTAATTTCAAAAATAACATACAAACATTTAATATAGCCATAAATGAATAAAAGGTTTACGTATTTACAAAATCATTAAAATAACATGAATTCATCTTCCAAAGTAATAATACAATACTCAATAAGTATAATTTTTGGACTAAAATAGTCATATGTGAATAAGTCTTCATATTGAAGTCCACTAGATTTATACAAATCATCATTGTAGCTGAAATGGCATATACAAAATAGAAGAGGGAGAGCAAAATTTGAGGGATTTTCCTCTAACCACATAGCCTTTTAGATTACCCACACACCTATCATCCACCAAAAGTGTCCCTAAACTTCCATGAAGGTATTATATTTAAAAAATTGATAGAGCAAAGAGAATTCATCTAGATATAACAAGTCAATATGCATATGAGAACATGTTAATGAAATATATAATGGTATAACATTGATAATTAGAAAATAGGTATATGCATATGATCCAATGATTTAGGGAAAAAATAGGTGATCCCTATATGCATTCTAACTTTGGTATTAGGATATGCTCCATAACTAAAGTTATAGAATAGTTGTTAGAGACTTGCATAAGAAATGCTTATTAAAAAATCTTAAGTGGGTAAATCATCTCATATAATTATAATGTCATCCATCCATTTTAGATATGTAGGTTGATATCACTGTTAAACACCTTTGATTCCATTTATAATCCAAAACTAATTTGAAATATAAAGTTCTATATACATCAATAATAAATCATATTGCCAAGCTAAGGCATAATCGAAAAATAAGGATTAAAAATCATATTTGAAAACCCATGTATAAACACAAAGGTTATACTCCCATATGTATTCATAATTATTAACTTACACATATAATTCATGATTTATTTTAAATATCCAATAACATAGTTACAAATTATCATACTATGTATTCCACTTAAGAGATAAGATGTCCTTTCTGTGAGATATCATGATTATCAAACAAATGTAATTTGTTTCTAAATTCCCAATTTATAATTTTAGGATTCATGGAGGTTAAAAAATAGATGACATCATTGTCCACCCAAAAGGATCATCAATTAAAATATGATATCATCTCAAGTTCAACAGAAAAGGTGGATATATGTTCTCTTATAAATATGATTTCCTTTGAAGATAAGGGGGCATGTTATGTAGCTTTGTCTTTGCATTTCATAGTTACTTCCACAACAAAGGTTTCAGGGGTTGTAATTTTTTTTGAAAATTATATAGTACAAGAGATATATCCTATAATAATGGATAATGATGTGGGAAAAAATCTGGACCCACTAACATTTTTTCACATTCGATGATAAATTTAGATTTAATAGGGTATAAGAAATATGGGTTGGCTGATTTGACAGTAAACTCAACAAGATTGGTTGTATAATCCTCAACCTCTGGACCTTCCATAGTAATAGAAAGGGATGCTACAATAACTAGGGCCATGGTTTCAGCTTCAAATTCTATATGTGAGGGTCCACCATAAACTCCTTAGATTTTGATCAATTCTTTAGTTTTAGTAGAAGATGAATATGATTTGGAGAAACATATGTCTTTAACTTTTCCTAGATCAACCATAATCAGTCAAAACCCTTATGTTTCTCCTCCACCTCCTATTAATAAGAGGCATGGAAGGAAATCAATGTCAGAGAGGCTATATATCAAGGATTTAGACACCATTGGAAATATAATCAAAACAAATTTAGAAAATATGTTCTCTAGTTGAGATATGGCATCCTTATGAATGAAATATTAAGGGAATTTGTGCCATAGGTGAACTTTTTTCTTTGAGCATCTTTGTTTTTCTTGTCTTGGGTGGTTGTATATTTTAGAACCTTTTCATTTTGATATTTTTGTATTATTTATAGTTTTGTTCCTTTTAATGATTTTTTTTATTGATATAATGGGTGAGCAACCCCAACCCTCTTTTACTCATCAAAAACAAACGAGAACAAGCAGATTTATTTTGAAAGGTTAGAATTAACCAATCATGGTTTAACTTGGTTTGAAATGTATGTCTATTACTTAGTTTTAAATAAGCTACCAACCATTAATAATTGGTATGGGTTTAAATTTTGGATAAAGAGACAATTATATCCTATTTTCTATGAAGTGGAAAAGTCTATTGTTTGGAAATATTTGAGGCAACAATAAAGACAAAATGAGAAGTATACTAGTAAGTTTCATAAGATGGTGGTCCAAAAGGGGGAAGATACATTTGATCAATACATATTGATTAATTATATTGGAGGACTATGTAATCATATGAGGATGCATATTTTACTTGTCAATCCAAAATATATATGAGGCTTTTTATTAATCTCATTATCTTGAGATGGATAAAGACAAGGGTTTGTTTCCCCTTAAAATGGTTCTAAAATCAAAGGTGGGTTCAATGCTATTTTTTTTATTATCAAAGAATCTATAAATAAATTTTATCTTATGGTTATGATGTCCATATGGATGAGACTTATTATAAGTTTCATCTTGAGAATAACCCTTTCAAGAGTAAGATGAAGAAGAAAGATATGAACTTTATTCATGAAAAATAGGAAGGGTTTAGCTCTAATGCAAATTAAAGTTTTTTTTTACCTCTATTTAAAAAAATTATGTTTGGCTACTAATGGTGCTTGATAAAAATATTAACCTTATAAACTTTTCTATATCAAAGTTATGATTAATAAGACAAAGGTAGATTCTCTTTTTTAATCTTTCTCTCAAGTAATTTGATAAGCAAAGATCTGGTAAATAAGGTTGGGTTGGAAGTTTATATTCATCATTATCCTTATTCTCTAAGATGCATAAAAAAAGGGGAAAATATCAAGGTTTCCAATAAATTTAAGGTCAAATTTGTAATAATTAAATGTTTCATTGATGAAGTTATTGTGGATGTTGTATCTCTTGATGTTTATGGCATAGTCTTTGGTAGTCTTTATATGCACGTGTGTGATGCTATCTTCATGAGAAGGGTGAATTGGTATCATCTAGATATGTATGGTAAAATATACATTTTCAAATCCTATAAATGTAAATCTCAATTCTCTTTAGTCAGTACTACTCAAGATAAAAGGTTTTTGAATTTTAGTGGCAAGTTGTCTTTTCTAATTTTAAAAGATAATGGGATACATGTATGCAATACTTTGCATGGAATGTATGCTAACCAAGATCATAAATTACTTCCAAGTTTTCCTATTTCAATTCTAACCTTTATTATTACAAGGGAAGAATCAATTCAAGGGGAATAAAAATGTGAATGCAATAATTCACAAGGCTAGAAAAGTTATCCAGAAAATACACCTCCAACAGAGGGTAAAGAAGTCATGAAGAAATTTCCTCTTTTATAAAGTTCCTAATTTGGGTATAAAAAATAATTTAATTGGGGAGGAATGATATTAATTTCATATATAATATGTTAGTTGTGTTAGATAACTAGTTCCACCATTTTTGTCTATGTAACACATTTCTTGAAGAAAATTCACATAAAAATATTAGTCATGAAGGTTTATGAGGAGTTTACACCATCAAAGAAAGTATTTAAGTTATTTGGAAACTCTAGTAGTAGCTCTCTATTTTTATAAAGACATGATGTTTCAAATTTCTAGAGAAACCCATGGTAGGGCTATGAATTTTTAGAGAAACATATGGTAGTGCTAGGGATAGTTAGAAAAATGTGTGACCTGGATTTGAAGAGAAATGATTGTAAATATGGATCATTTTTTGAATCCCCATTGGTTCATTTATTATATTTATAATTTCATGTACCTCATTATATTGATTTTGTGTATAAATATGGGCCTTGGGATAAATAAAGGAAGGGCTGAAATTGAATTCATTTGGGTTCAATATTACAATTCAAAGGGTGAAATCCATTCATCAATGAGGTAGATTTTATCATTGGTCTCCTATATAGTTTTGATTTTTAGGTTTTGTTATAATTTATTAAAGAGTGTGATAGATGAAAAAATAATGTGCAATCTTTGTGCAATTATTTAAATTGTATCCATGTCCATAAATGCCACTTGCAGTAAACTTGTATTTGATGATGATATAGTGGAAGAGGAGTAAGCACCTCAATCTACTTTAGTTTTATCATATTGAGTTTATCTAGGATAAAATCTTGTGTTATTTATAATTTCATCTTTTTTCAATTCATTTCATTATAACACCTTATATCTATGTGTTCCTCAAAAAGTAATGCATTTAATAGTAGACAAATAATCATGTTTGTGTTCAAGTTTTAGGGGAACCATGTTGGTAAATCATGTTATATAAAATCCATGCTGATTATTCATAAATATAAGATTTAGTTTAATTATCTCATGTTTAAATACATTTCCCTCATAAATTTCAGTTTATTTTTCACATTTGATGTGTTTGACGACCCCTTAGTCTATGTGAGAATTAAAATTTAGTTCCATCCTTATGAAAATATTTAATTTTTACTTGTAATTATAGGGTTGTTAAAACATATTAAACCAAGATTAAATCTAATAAAGTAATTAAAAATACAATATTTATAAAATTTATTAATGGGTGCATAGAATTTATAGGAAGACTAGAGGTACTAGCTAATAGGGGGCTAACCTAGTTTTAGTCGATTGTTAAAGTGGGTAGATTGTGTAAATGATATTTTAATTTCATAAAATTAAATTTTAAGAATACCATGTGTATTAAGTTATCTAGATGGGGTCAATAATCATGTTAGATATCATAACATAGACACCCACCATATGCATCAATAAATCTATGAAAGTTTAAAAATTAAATAACATAGATTCATCTATGTAGCATATCCACATCTTTTTATTAAGATTAGTCACCTAATTGTGTAAGTATAATAGTAACTCTCATCCAAAACATCCCTCACTCACTATCCTTCTATGTTATTATATAAATAAGAGAGGAGGCTAGGGTTAGGGTTAGGATTTTGGTGAATCATTATAAATAGAATAAGACAAATATTATTAGCATTATTCAATTAATAATTTAATTAATTGATAATATTATCTAGTAATAGGTTATGGATAAGTATGCACAAATTAATTCCTACCCACAAATTAAAAATGAATATTACAAGTGCATCTTAAAACCATACAATAGTGTATGAGTAATTATACACACTAACATCCCCCTTAATGTATACTTCAATGAAGGGGAGGATAGAGGAATCATTGAATTATCTCCCCTTGACCACACCTACCTTAATTCCCAAAATTTTATTGATTTGAACAAATCGGGCCTCAATCAAAGGTTTTCTAAAGATTTATACAACTTGATCATATGTTTGGTAATATTTAAGATCAATGACCTTATCCTATATCAGTTTTTGAATATAATACATGTGGATTTAAATGTGTTTTATGTGTTGGTACTCCAAAAGATTGTGAGAAATATGGATAACACTACGATTATCACACCAAAGTGGTGTGGGTTGGGTCTATAGAAATCAAAATTTTGTAAGAAAGTGTTGAATCCAAATTAAACCACGAACAGTAGTGACAACTCCATTGTAATCAAATTCCTTAATAAACAAAATAATAGTAGTATGATTTTTGTAGGACCAAGTCATAAGACCTACCCCAAGATGATAGATATATCCTATAATTGACTTACATTTTTGTGGATCTCCTACCCAATCATTGTCTATGTAGCCAAGAAATATTATGTTCCCATAAGAAGTGTAACTATAAATTGAATATTTTCCTCATGAATTATGTTAATGCCATAGTTAGTAGTACCATGAAGATAACTTATAATTTATTTTTTATCTTATCAATGGATTTCATGGGGGTTTTAATAGTATCATGATACCAACTTCATAGAAAACTAAATATTATAATGATTATGATTCAAGTATATAATAATCTCCACCAATTACCTATATAGTGCACCATCAATAGAAGGAGAATAACACTTAGTGTAAATATTGACTCTAGATTGATAAGGAATCAGTGTGGACTTATACTCTTTCATGTTTAAGAGGTTGAGTATGTCTTAAAAATACTTGGATTTATTAACAAAAATTAATTTCTCATATTTTATTTATCAATTGAAACATATTATACATACTTAGTGTGGTACACCCACTTGTACCTCACTATTTTTATTCCATTTGAAAGTGGAACCAAGTCCTAAGTTTTCTTATTCTTTAGATAAATAAGTTCTTTTGCCATAGATTTTTACCATTTAGGATGCTTAAAATCTTGATGATAGGTCTCTAGATATTATGTCACTTCCAATTATGCCCAATGTGAAACATAATATGGAAGTTATAATCTCTTTCATGATTGGATCCCTTTCCAATGCACCAATATCATTACAAATTGTATAAACCCTTTTTGGTAAAGGATGTGTTGGTTTTGTAAGTGCATGACACTTTTTTATAGCACTAGCAGTGGAGGTGATATAATTCCCCCATGTGGATCATAAATGAAACATATTAAATCTCAAAATAAGAGTAATCTAAATTATATTATTCATCATAATATACCTCATAATTTGTATCCAACTCAATAAAAGGTAATGGAGGAGGAGGAGTATGAGATTTTGTTGTGAAATATTGGGATCATTAATCAAATAACACCTCCCACCAATAAATCACTGTAGTGGTGCCCAGGATAACAAGATGAAATTCCTTCACATATTTAGATTATCTAAAAAATATTTAAAGATGGCCCTTCCTTTCTATTGCTTTATGCTTGTCATATAGATTGTGCGTCCATGCATTATATCCAAAAACTCAATTATTAGAAACATCTATCTTGACACTAAACCATGTTTATTTTGGGGTAACATTTTGAATTTTGAAGAGGGGAATGTGATTTTGTAAGTATTTTTCACACTGAATTGCCTCTACCCAATACTATGGAGGTGAACTTTTGGAATGCACCATGCAATTGGCCATTTCATTTAGTGCACATTGTTTATGCTCAGCTACACCATTTTGTTGAGGGATATAGGGTATAATATGCTAAATTTGACATCTTATCTATTCACAAAATATAATAATCTAATTATTAACAAATTCTCCTCCATTATCTATTCTAAGACATTGAATTTTTCTCTCTTGTAGGTTTTCAACAAGAGCCTTGAAATTTTTGAAGTACTCAAAGACGTCATTTTTTTTTTAGAAATTAGACATGATTTATATGATAGAAATCACCAATGAATGTAAACACGTATTTATGTTTCTAAAAATAAACATTTGGAAAAGACATAAGATCAGTGTGAACCAATTGTAATTTCTCACTTTTCCTGAAGGATTTTCCTCTAGGAAATGGATCCTTGTGTTTTTTTTCAAATGCATAACCTAGACAAACACCATCTTTGAGAGAAACTTGTGGATATAAAATAACCATGTGATGCTTACTGAGTTCATGTAATGCATGATGATTGAGATGACCAAAATTCTCCTAAAAAAGTTTATTCATGTCATTAGCATGTGCAATCATGGATTTTGAAGGTTAAGTGAACACAAAGTTGTAAAATTTGTATAATTTTATTCAATGATCATTCTTACTAATGGATACAATAATAGGCCAATTTTATATAGATATTATGAAAACATCAATAGGTTTAAACTCAATAATTTTTCATTCACTTGAATTTTTGATATAATACATAGAAATAAGGTTTGTATACAAGTCCATAATGTGGAAAAATTTGTTGAATACACCATTATCCATCTCAATTGTCCCTTCACCCTCAACATCTAGAGGACTAAAGTTAGTGAAAAAAAAATTAGTTGTACAACATTGGTCAAAATATTTAAATATTGATCCATAATGTGCCATATGGTGAGAGGTTTTTGAATCCATAATCCATTCACACACAAGTGATCCTATTATTTCAAAAAATGTTACTCCTTTCTTGGGAGGGGGAAGTTGCATTTTTTTCATCTCTGCTTCTAAGTATTCCATCTTAGTGAAACATTAATGTTTAGTATGGCCTAGTTTATTACACTAATTACAACAATCTTGGTCAACATTATAATTTATTTTCCATTTTCCTTAGTTATGATTTAGGGAAGGATTATGCTAAGTCAATTATTTTCCCTTAGGTTTGGTCTTTGCTTTCCAATTTTTTTTGGTAGGGCCCTTTCTTTTTCTATATTTGGGTTTTGACATTGCATTAGTATCATTAAGTAATATTTCCTATTTCTTAATACCTTCAGGTCAAATTTTTCCAATAAAAATCATTTTTTATTGTTCTCTCTAAATTTGCTCACAGAACTTGTCCAAAGTTGGTGCCATATATGCAAGTCCCATAGAGTCTTGATGTGTGTAGTAGTTTGAAAATAATGAGTAATGATGACCCAATTCAAATAAAATATTCATAATGAGTTTTTCATCAGTCTTGGTTTCACCAACCTCAATCACTTGACTTAAGTGATGAAGTCCTCAATAAGAGGATAGATGTCTAGACTAAGAGTAGTGGACTCATTTTCAGTTAACATGCCCTCATCTTATTGTGATTTCCTACAAAATCATCCAAGGTAGTAGAAAATTTATAAGGTTCCATGATGCCCTGAAAATGAAACTTCAATGCAAGACATACTAACTAATCAAGGATGACTCTAGCTTTGTCAAAATGGTTTACCTTTTTCCTATTTGAGAATATTTAAAGGTACATATTATTCATTCATGGAAATTTGGTAGAGGGAATTACTAAGGAGAACATTAGCTATGTATCTTTTCTATATGAATTACTTGGAAATTGAGGGGGTTATCCTTTTATCTATCATTGATAGCATATAAAATTGAGTGGAAATATCTCAAAAAAAATGGATGCAAAAAATTCTAAAAAGGTATTTCTAAAAATACATGTTAAAATGATCATCTCATTGAGAAAATCACAATGGTATAATCATCCTATGGGAAAAATGTTTTTCAAAAAATTGATTTAGATACTACAGATGAAAAAAATGTTATATGTAAAACAAATTAAAATATTGGAATACCCATTAAAATGATCATCTCAATGATTAAATCACAATGGTATAGTTTATTTTTGGCCTTTCCACATTGATAAAAAAATTTGAGAAACTCATTTCTACCAAAATATATACCCTCTGCTTTGATCTTTCACTATTATTTTCTCAAAAACAAAACCTCAAATAGGGATACTAAAACTAAATCTAGATGGGGAATACTATAATTGAAGTTGAACAAATAATACTACAATAATGTAAATCTACCAAATGTAACTAAATTTATTTTTAGAAATACTAAGCTGAGGTGTGTTTGATTTTTAGGCTATCTAATATATGAATCTAAAGTCGTAAATAGTGAATAGGCCTAAAAGGATATTACTATAGATGTTTCCACCATATCATTTACACACTATCTTGTCTTTGAGGTACATATAGAATATATTCTTGGGGATAAATTCTTATTATTGCACCATAGAATCAAATGACCAAGAGGCTTCCTATTAGGAAAAAATATAATGAAATTCTTATATAGTGTGAAATACATGGAATATAATATTCGTATAAATTTTTGTATGATGGATTGAGTATATGGGTAGATGCCTCAGACCATGGATCGGATAAAAATTATTAATGCTTTACCCAAAATGATACCTCTTGTGAATTTTACAACTTCCATAACATAGTTCTAACCTAGGAGATTTCTATGAAATAACATTGCTTCAACCCTTATTACCCCACTACATTCACCAATTTATGATCAATAAATATCCCATAAGGGTGAGGTAAGAGCATAATATTTGTTATTTTCAATAAGCCACTAAATATGGGTTTGAAACTTAAAATGTATAAAAAAATAAATGGAAATTTAAAAATTGAAAAGAATACCAAATATGCATAAAAAAATAATGAAAAACTATAAATCTAATATTTAAACCTACATGCAAAATGAGGTGAGACTTATATAGCTCTAATATTGTATTAAAATATTTTTATAGGGTCTATAATCATGGTAACTACCAAGAGAAAAACTCCCACAATATATGTATAAATAAATCTATGAAAGTTTAGAAATAAAACAACATAGATTCATCTAAGTAACACAACTACCTCTTTTGATTAATATCACCACCCTAATTTTTTTATATAACATTAACTCTCATCTAGAAAATCCTTCACCCACTATCCCTCTATGTTCTTATATATAAAGAGAGGAGGCTAGGGTTAGGGTTAGGTTTTTTTGAGTAGTTACAAATAGAATAAGACAAAACTATTATTAGTATAAGTTAATTAAGTATTTACTTAATGAATAATCTTCTCTAATTATATGTTATGGATAAGTATGTACCAAATAATATCTACCAAAAAATTACAAATAAAACATTACAAGTGCATTTTAAAACCATAAAATAGTGTACAAGTAGTTAAATACACAGTGTGGGCATGTAAGGAATCAATTACATGTGTCAGAAAGTGGTTTTAATTGTGCAATTAAATCCACATGACACATTTAAAATAAATAAATAAAAGTGTAAGGATAAGTATGGGGCATGTAAGAAGATTGAATGGAATTATAATAAAAGTACGATCTATGCAAGGAATTAGATCCTCCATTAATGTGGTTTGGTGGAGATTTTATGGGTGATTTTTCTATTTATTTTCCAATTTTGGGCTTGATTGAGGGTTGTACATCCCTTATTAGAGATTGGTTTAGAGAGACTTATTAGAGAAAGGAGCATGAAGAAAGGATTTTGAGAGGATTCTCATAAATATTTAAGGCAATGTAAGCCTCCTATTCTCTCCATTTCTTGGTTTCTCTCCTTGTTCTCTAGATTCATTGAAATAATAGCTCTCTTAATTTTTAGGATGCTTGTGTGGGTTTAATTGAAAAACTTGTGTTTACTAAAAGGATAGTCTATAGTAGAAATGCTTGAGGGATCCTAATACTTTTTTTTCAAGTGATATAAGAAAAACATATTACTTATTAAATAGTTTTAATATGTTGAGGTATTATATTTTGAATGAAATAATGTGTTAATGTAGAAATGAAATCAATTACTATTATATAACCCACCTATTGAAACTAGCCTCTTAACTTGTTTGGTTATAATCTCTAAGATTATTGGTTATTAAAATAAACCTGCTCAACACTTTCTTTAAATAAATATGGGAATTGTGGCTTTGGGTTATGTGCCTATTAGATTTAATAAATTGAATATATATATATATATATATATATATATATATATATATATATATATATATATATATAATGAAATGGGAGGAGGGGAAAGTCAAAAAAAAAGGCTGAAGGTTTCCTACCCCACTCTTTGTATGTGTGTTTGACATAGTGCAAGGATGGTCCAACCATTCCCATTCCATTGAAGGGAGGTGACAGACTTTGGGCATTAATCTCTAATATTATAAGATATTTCCATAATTATTGCATGGAAATGACCATGTGGTGGGTTATATCTCCCTACCCTTACACCACTTAGGGAGGAACCCAATAAACACAACCCTTCCTACCACTTCATGGTCAGAACATAATTATTCTCACATAATCTCTCTCTCTCTCTCTCTCTCTCTCTCTCTCTCTCTCTCTCTCTCTCTCTCTCTCTCTCTCTCTCTCTCTCTCTCTCCTCTCTCTCTCTCTCTCTCTCTCTCTCTCTCTCTCTCTCTCTCTCTCTCTCTCTCTCTCTCTCTCTCTAACACAAAACACGCACGCACGCATGCACACGCACACACACACACACACGCACACGCACACGCACACGCACACACACACACGCACGCGCGCACACACACACACACACACACGCGCACGCGCACACACACACACACACACACACACACACACACACACACACACACACACACACACACACACACACACACACACACACACACACACACACACAAATTTTGATCTAACTATTTAACCCTAAAATTTAGATATGGTATGAATATAAGGTTAAATGGGTAGAGATAGCCTAGACCAAAAGGATGGTAGACTATTTGTAGAGCAGTTCAATTGTTTGTGAAACTCAAATAAAATAAATACTAAATTTATTATGTTGAGATGATAAAGATATAAAATAAAACTAGTGATATATTAAAATAACAATGAAATAAGATAGTTTATTTTAATGCTAATACAGATCTAGATCTAGAATAGGAAGAAAGTAGACTAGATCTATAAGCTGCCTAATTTTGGTAATTATGCCTTTATAGTTATAGACACTTACATCGACCTAGGATGGTTACATAAACACTACTATCTAACTTGGATTTAAGTGTCTAGTATTAAATAACTAATATAACTAGATTCATCCATGTGAATTCTTTTGGTTTTTCTTTTACTTTCATTCTAGTTAATTTAGATCTAGGTCATGGACTGTCACTCCTTGTTAAATAGTAAAACCCTAGTTCTTTATCTTCATATTAGGTATAGGAAAGATGGGTTAGTGGTAACATGGTATTTAACTACCCAAAATACCCCTATATAAATGAGCATTACCTACATAGCCAATACTTTGATGAGGGCCTCATATTTATGTAGTTCTCTCTTATGTGTTGACTTGAGTGTGGATCATGTAATGTGTGATAAACAATTACAACAATGACCTAGCTTGTAACTTAGAAAATATATCCCTTGTGTTACTCCTTGAGTACTTCAAACTTGTAGAGGTGTTTTCCATATGACTTATATGGAAATAATAGAAAATATGGAATATTTAATCACTTGAGTGCTTGATACAATGCTTTTGGTAAGTTGCCTTAGTATTTTCTAGGTTTATGCTAGGTGAGGAATGAATGAGGGTTGATATTATATTTATACCAATCCCTTTGGAGAATATATCACATTAATGAACTTAATTCAACCATAGGAATGTGTTTCATTTCCAAACTGGATGACTTTAGGTCACTATACACTTGTGTTGACATAGGTGTCTGGGCAATAAAAAATAGGCATAAGTCCAGAACTTACAAAAATGGAAGATAAGTAGGTTTATAAAATTTTGGGTAAGGTAGAAGGTTTGAGTCATCAAAATGACATTAGACACACCAAGAGATAAATAATGAGTCATAAATAGATAGTGTATGCAATCCTTTTGGTAGTGAGAAAAGGTTTATAAGATTAAGGTACATCCATGATATGTATTTTTGAAATGTACTAGATTTAGGTGCTACATAATTTATAAATAGTGTCTATATTCCCCTCCCTCACTTTAATCTAGTAATGAAATGACTAGTTTAAAGGAAAAGGAATGTGTACCTAGGTATGTATAACACACTTTGTGTTTATTTAAGTCTGACTTAAATGCTTTGTCGATGACCAACCTATAACTAATAGAATGTTATAGTATATAATAAGTGCATATAATCTGAAATTAAAAGCATTGAAATGATTGAAATTAAAAAAGAGCAAGGTTTAGGAGTACACATGTTTATCGATGCAACTAGCTTTCCTTTTGGTAATTTGATTTGAAAGATTTATCATTATGAATCATTAAAACTAAGATTAAGACAACTATAAATCTAGAAAGTTCATATATCTAAAGAGATAGAGAGTGATGGGAGGACACGTTCCCCTAACCTTGGATAAAATATGAGTTACCACCTGACAATTAAGATTAGCTCAATTGTGCAACCTAATCATACTTATAACTTGGTGAGTGTGAGTGAACCCAATCAAATCACACTATAAAATTTGTGAGGTTAGATGATGTAATAAAGTCCAACCTATAAACTTGGCAAGATTGATTTATTTAATCACCTTAACCATACCAAAAAGTGAACCAACTACTGTAATATATTGGCTCAATATGGTTTTTAAAAGTCTAACTTGGTGGGTGATGACAATCTTTGAAAGTGTTTGGAATATAAAAATGATTTGATTTTACAATTTTAGGCATAGATTTCATAGAATATGCATCTTATATATGTCTCATGCTAAAATTGTTTATAACAATGGTACGAATGTATAGAATTCTACCACAAATGTGTATATAAATCATATAAATGTGTAATTTGGCCAATTTAAAACTATGTGAGTGTGGATAACATGTTTACATAACATGCCTCCACTATATATGGAAAAATATAAAATTGATATAAGTACCAATATAGAGGACATGTTTCCAAAATATGCCCCCACTGTAATTTAGGTATGTTGCATATTGAATAAATGTGGAGAATATGTTTTCAAAATATGCCCCCACTGAATCTAAATCTATGAAATAATGTGGAATTCATGTCTTTATGGCATGTCCCCACTAATATTCCCCCCATTTTGAGGTGATAGAAATATAAAATTGTAGTTACCTTACCTCAAAAGGATAATATAACCATGTAATCTATGAATGTACCATGTAGTATATAAAGGGAACATGTCTAGGTAGATATATCATTTAAGCTCAATAAAAAATCAAGCACACACACAATATCATTCAAAAGTAAATCATAATACAATGGTCTAAGGAGACTGTGAATAAGGGGCATGTTCAAATGTTACATAATCTAAGGAACATGACTTAGTCAAATGTCCATAAATAAATAAAAAATGACATATTCAAATGTCAATATACAAAAAATAATGACATAGGGACCATACAAAATGGATCATATTTAAATGCTTAAATAAATAATACAATAGGGAATGTGGAGAACATGTTTTCAAAACATGCCCCCACTAAATATAAAACTATGAATTGATGTGGGATTAACATATCTATGGCATACCCACACTAATATTCCCCCCATTTTGAGGTGAGGGAAATATAAATTTGTAGTTACCTACCTCAAATGGATAAGATAACCATGTAAGCTATGAATTTACCATGTAGCATATAAAGGGAACATGTCTAGGTAGATATATCATTTAAACATGAAGAATGTGATCACACCAAGTCTTAATATGCATGATGTAGATCATGAAAATATCTAGATAGTAATAGTATAAGTTTAGAAAACAATCAAGCACACACACACAAAGATCACTCAAAATTAAATCATAATATAATGGTCCAAGGAGACTTCAAATAAGAGGCATGTTTAAATGTCACATAATATAAGGAACATGACTTAGTAAAATGTCCATAAAGATAAAAATGACATATTCAAATATCAATATACAAAAAATAATGACATAAGGGCCATAAAAAATGGATCATATTCAAATTCTAAAAAAAATAAAACAATAGTAAGGAAATACACTTAAGGAGTGCATAAGTGAAATAATACACAACCAACATAAACATATCATACTAGAAACTAGGTATATGTGTTACAAAAAATGTTAAGTACATAACATATCAAGTGTACTTCAAAATATATAATCATGGATAAATTCATGTGTAAGTAAATATATGATCTTGAAAATGATTTTTTAAAGTGACCATATCATGATATAACTTGGATATATCACAGTCAAAGAAGTGGATGCCCCCAACATCCTAGTGACAAGAGTAGAGGGAAATCACAACATGCAAAAGTGTGTAGATCATGTATTTATATATGCTTGTATCACATTCCAAAGTTGTGTGAAACACATTAATATATTAAAATATTGATATTACATCTACCAACATGGAACCAAAAGCATGTATTCCAAGGAGCTAATAGGATATGTAAATGCTAAAAAATATTTTTGGATTTTTGAATTTTTTTAATTTTCTTAGTATTATTTGAATGTGTGAGACCTTGTAACCCTAAGATGTATCTTTTACATTGTTTGTATCATGTTTATATAAGTGGGAATGGTACATGGCCTATTCCACCTCACATTTTACATGTGTAGTAGAAGAACAAATGCTATCATTTTAAACATGGATCAATTTTTCTTCATGAGAAAAAGAAATACCTTCCTAATTTTGGTCAATTTTTGTTCCCATTTGATATAAGCAAAGAGTTCCAAATGTAAATGCATATGGAGAATTTCATGGGATAACCCAAACCCATATTTGAATCACTTTAAGACCACAAGAAATTGGTAATGTTATGTTTCCTAGGGAGTATTTCTAACCTCCTTTGCTTTGTAGGTCTTTTAGATTGAAATCAAGTTGTTGTAAGTGTTTAATATTGAAATTAATTTTTGTTTGTGTAGGATTAATATCGTTATGCCAAAAATAAGAATCACCCATGAATAATGTGATTGTTAAATCTTGTTGGCATCTATTCTTTCTGGATTGTTCACCTTGTGGTGTTTGCATAAGATATGGACCTTGGATTTGTCCCATATTGAGTAAACCTTGTAGAGCTCCCATATAAATATTAATAACTCCACATTTTTGTTCATAAAGCTTATTTGGTAATTAATCTTCTTCCTTTGTGTGAGGAATAAAACTTTGGTACTTATAAGGGGATATGTCAATATCCTTTGGATGAGTACATATGAATGATGCATATATATGCACATCCACATATAAATGGGTAAATGGATCATATTTTTTATGCAATGATCTTTTTTTCAATGGAGAAATAAGACCTCCACTAAAAATGAATTATAAATCCAATTCTAAAGGTCTCAATGCTAGCTCGTATGGTGTACTTTTAAATCAAATGGTATAATCTCGAATAGATTCATTATCATGTTTTTTTAAAATTATGAAAATGTTTTAATATAAGTTTTGTCACCTTCTGGATATTAAATTCCATGAATAATTCATATTATAATTATGTAAAATTGGTTAAAGAACATTTTGGTAGGCTATAGAACCAATTATTAGCCTCATCATACATTCTCATATGGAATAGTTTTAGTAATAATTTGTCATATTTTGCCCATATACCAAAATAATATACATAGTTAATCATGTGGTCGATGGGTCCTTATGACTCAAAAAGAGAATTAAACCTGGTAGTTCAAAATATTGTGGATAAAGATATTCAAGTATACATTATACAAGTGGTTAATTGTTGAATGAGGTAAAATTTGCATTAATATTATGGAAAGTCATTTACATTTGAAGTATATAAACCTATTTTTAAAGATCCGAATAGTTATCATCATAGAAATAAGATAATCCATGGGAATGGTGGTGCTTGGCATAGGTGTTATCATTGATTATAATCCACCACCTTTCTTAAAACTAAGCATATGAGTACCATCATCCTCATGGATAAGTGCAAGTTACGAATAACTGAATTTAGGATACTTTGGTAATGGTATTGGATCTTTGAATTGTGGTACCTTTGGTATATCATTTTAAGATCTTGGTTCATTCATGTTTTATAAAGATGAAATGATGTCCTGTTTAACCTTTCATGAAATTTTAATTTCAAATAAGGGGAAAAATAAACATCACCCTTGATAAGGGGGATATTATTTGGAAATATGGGAATTATTGGGGGTTTGAATTAATTTATTTGAAGGAATATCCCCCTTTTAAGTTATTTGTAAATTAGTCATAATTTATTTACATATTTCTCACAACTTTTGATGATCATATGAAGGAGCATCTTGGTCATATGTACCCAATTTTGTGGTAGAATGTGCATGAAGGGCATGATTAGATGACTTGCCTTGTTAGTACCTCATGGAATTTTTTGAAAATCCTATGCCTTGTCAATTTATATTATATTTAAGAGATATAGAGTGGGTTATACATTGCTCATGTTTGCCCAACCCTTGTCCTTTGTATCCATATTTTATCAAATATTAAAGGATAAAATCATATGATGGTGGTTTAGGGAGTAATAGTAAAGGATATTTATCTTTTTAAAGATGGATTAACTCATCTCTTTTAATGATGGGAGCATGGACTTGATTAGAGAAATGCTAGTTACCACCATTCAAAGATAAGAGATTAGATGCTTTAGAATTTGGAAGAATACAATAATAATTAATTGTTACCCTTTATTTGATATAAAGTTGGAGAGTTTCATAATCATAGTCATCAAAGAAATCAATATCATCCATGATAAGAGAGATAAAAAACACAAATATTAAGACAAAGTAGGTAACAAACATCTTATAGGTTATGCCTAGGTAAGAATGATGTTTAAAGATCAAGTTCACCAAATGTTTAACCCTAAAATCTATATATGCAATAAATCTAGGGTTAAAGGGGGTAGAGATAGCCTAGGGCACAAGGATGGTATAATATCTATAGAACATGATAATTATTTGTGAAACTCAGATAAAATATATACTAAATTTATTATGTTTATATTCTAAATATATAAATTATAACTATGATAGATATTGTAATAACAATGAAACAAGATACTTAGCTAGTTTTGATGCTAATATAGATCTAGATCTAAAATAGGTAGAAATTAGTCTAGATCTATATTCTAGAACAATCATTTGATTCTATAAATTATGCTTCTATATCCATAGACACTTGAATCAACTTGGGATAATTACATTGATGCTATTGTCCAACTTGGATGTAGGTGTCTAGTACAAAATACCTATTAGAATTAGATGTGACCACCTGGATGCTTCTAGGTTCTATGTCACCTTCACTCTAGTGAATTTAGATTTGGTTCATGGATTTTCATTTATTTTCAAATAGAAAAACTCTAGTTATTCATTTTCATATTGGCTATGGGAAAATGGTTTTGTGGGCACACTATATCGAGCTACCCTAAAGACTCATCTCTCAGTGATCACTTCTTACATATCTAATACTCTAAAGAGTGCCTCAAACTTATGTAATTCTACCGTACATGTTATATTGTGTGTGGATCATACAATGTGTGATAAGTAATTACAACAATTACCTAGCTTATAACTTGGAAAATATATCTCTTGGACTGCTCCTTCAGTAATTTAGACTTATATATGTGTTGTCCCTATGATTGATATGGAAATAAGAGAAAATAAGGAAGCTTTTCTCACTTGAGTGCTTGATATAATGATTTTAGTAATTTTTATTGGTCTTTTCCATGTTTGTACTAGGTGAGGAATTAATGAGGGTTGATATTATATTTATACCAATCCCTTTGAAGAGTATCTCACATTAAAGCACTTAGGCCAACCAGAGGATTACATTTCATTTTAAACGTAGATGACTCTAGGGCATTGGACACTTGCATTAGGATATGACACTTTCATTGATGTAGGTGTCTAATTGGGACACAAGCTTATAGGTAGTTAGAAAATAAACATAGGTATAAAAATTGAAGTTATGGAAGATAACAATGTTTATAATATTATAGGCAAGATATAAGACCTAAATCATTAAAATGACATTGTTCAGACCAAGAGATCAAAATTAGGCACAAAGAGATAGTGTGTACAAGCCTTTTGGAAATGGGAAAGGTCTAGAAGCTAAAGGTACTTCCATGATATGTGTTTGCCAAGTGTATAAGGTTGAGGTGCTATATAATTAAGAATTAATGTCTATACTAACCAAATATTTTTTTGAATTCAAAATTATAGTATGTATGCAATCAAAATTACA